>JAJHUR010136783.1:0-16514 GCA_027495735.1 Lutjanus campechanus
TATATATATATATTCTGGGGAGGTCTATGTAAGCTGAAGCCACAAATTTTAGTGACAAAAACAGCACAAACCACGGTTTCCTCCCACAGCCTCAGACCAGGTCAACAGCACTCTGAGCTGTCAACCTTGATAGTGAAATTGCGGCTTGCTGCTGGATTTGCCAAGGACACTCCCTGACTGAACCTCTCCTCCAAATGGGTGTATGGTGAGTCGTTAATAGTCAGTCAAAGTACAGAAAAGATGGAAGAAACAGAAATAGGGCCCTTTTTACTGTGCCAAGCCACCAGAAGGAAGGAAGGGAGGGGTAAGAAAGTATTGAAACCCACCAATGATCATCATGGGGTAGTTTAAGTCCATCAATGATGAGTGAGGTACAGTTGTAAATCCCGCCAGTGACAGGTGGGGTAGAGATTGAGGCCCACCCAGTGAATGATGGGACGAGCTGCAGTCAAATCCATCTACATCAAAGCTCCGGGCCTCGTCTTCCTTCCTCTGTGGCTCTCTAAAGAGGCTCAGGAGTCACAGCTATCACTCTCCTCCTCAACCTATCCCCCCTTCCCCCCCTTCCACCCCCACGATTCGCCCTTTCATTATCTCCACGGCAAGAAGAGGGAGAGAAACGGGTGGAAAAAAAAAAAACGACGAAGAGGAGAGTGGAGAGGTCTGAAGAGGTTTTCAAATCCAGTGAAGCCTGTCATATTACAAAAACATGTCGCTTTAAACTAAATGTGAAATATCAGTAATTGAAGCCATAAATCCACTGTTGTGTTTCCCCTCGCCTCCCCCCTCTTTCTCTCCCTCCCTCCCTCTCTCTCTCTGGCTCTCTTTATTTTTGTAACGGTGCTTTTGATGAGCGGTAAATTGGAAATTATTTTGTGTTGTAATGCCGCCCTGAAACGTCTTCCCATTACCATGCGTCAGTCAGCGCTGACAGTGAAATTACTCAACTGTCAATCTGGCTATCAAAAGAGGTGGGTGGGGGTTGTATCGTGGAGGTGGGTGGTGGAGAGGAGGAGGGGGGGTTATACAAGGAGTTAGAGAATGATCAATAAATAGAGGGTGATAGAGGAGGAGAGAAGAAGAAGGCAAGGTGTGGAGGGTTGTTTGGTCCGTCATAATACTTCTGTTGTGATTGAATAAATCAAAGCTGTTGTGGAATTTAGCTGTCACTATTACCCTCCTCCTGAGTGTTCTTATTACTGTGTGTGTGTGTGTGTGCGTGTGTGTGTGTGAGTTCCATTACTGGTACAGGCACCATCTCGCGAGGGCAGCAGCAAATTAACCATAATTGCAGATAAGGGACAATAAGAGGGAGAAATGTATAGAATCAAGTAAATGGAATAATTCCTTACTTTGTATGGCAATAATTTACGGTATGACCAAGGTCTCAGAAACCTTAGATTCTCTCCTGCTGCGTCCCAAGAATGTGTGTGTGCGTGTGTCCCAGAGGGCACAGCTGTGTTTTTGTTAGTGTGTGTGTGTGTGTGACTACATTTCCAGTGATATAGCTGGGAAATAACAAGCTAGATAAAGCATTACCTCCAGATGGTGATCATTATAAAGCAAATATCCACCAATATAACGGAAGAAAAGATAAGTGTTGCAGTTTTATGCCTTTTGATTCTCATTAAAATACTCTTATGGGAGAAATCTGTAATATATTTACTATATTAAATCATAACACGACCATGATACGTCATCAGAAATTAAGGAAACATGCTGAGATAAAATACTGCCTTCTCTGACAGCAACAGTATAGCTGCAGTGTTGTCCTTTGAAATTTCTATTCCAGCATATAATAAATAAATTAACAATAAAATAATAAAAATAAATAAGGTTTTTGTTTGCCTCTTTCATGTTAACTAGTGTTCAAATTAATACAGAGCGTTTTCCGAATATTTAGTGTTTATTCATAAATAGGAAATCATTTATAATCTTTTAGAAGGAGTACATGTTTATAATAGTTAAAACTGAGTATAATGTTTATGGTGTCTGGCAGCCAGCAAAGCAGGCAGTCACTGAACTCCAGATCCAGACTGTGTATTTGCATAGAGCAGTGGGATTTTGTTTTGTGGATAACGGGCATAGCTTTACACCAACAGACAACTGATAGTTACAAACAGCTGATTAACTTACAGTGTAGGACTCCTTGTTGCTTGTTATGATCAAATTACAATGTTATGCACATTTTGCCCTCCTGTAGCCTGCCTGTGCTTTCTCGAGTCTGGGGAGGAGGGGGGCCAGCGGAAACAACTTGCTTCAACCACAGACTGGAGTCGTCAGAATCCCAGAATTTTAAACTTCAATGCAATACTAATATTAAAAAAAATATGGCAAAAGAAAAAAAAAAAGTCCTGGACACAAAATAGGACATTTTTTTGTCTTTTTTTAAAATTAACAACACAAAGTGCTGATACAGAAAAAGTCACTCAAGACCAAATTCAGGCATAATTTTTTAACAGATTTAGTCCTGTTATCAAATGTCGATCAGTTTTTAAGCACGTGGTAAGTATTGATACTTGATAGTTTTGATAATCTTACCAGAGACAGTATATTAAATTGCATTTAAACCTATTTAATATAATGGCTATGGCTCCAACTCACTATTTGGACTGCAGTACTCATTTTTGGACATGCAACTGTTACATATTACTCCTTTAAATTCAATACCGGTTACTCACTAAAAATGAAAAGATTTATCACCCTCTAACAATCGGTAAAATACTGCTTTCAATAAAAAAGAGGGCAAACTGCAACTGGACGCTGTGTTCTTACCTGCATCTCAGCGTGTTATACACAAATGTTCTGCTATTATTACTGCTGCAGTGTGTGCGTTGTTGTGATGTGTGTCTGTAATGACTGGTGTGTTGAGAAGGTCTGCAGTATATAGGGAGAGAAAGAGAGATAGAGGCAGAGAGGAGAGTGAGAACTCCTTTATTGCTCAATGCTAAATTAATTGCACCAATTATTCACGGAGAGAGTTGTCTAGTGGCGGCCTTCGGGGGGCGAGGCCCTGACCGCTCTCCCTCATTTTTAATTGGCTGTCCTGTTGAATAATTGATTGGAGCAAATGTGAAATGGATGGGAAGGTCCAAGTGTCTTTCATCACAATGGGCCGGCCGCTCTGACAGCCGGCCACAAACAAACTCTGCTGTTGTACGCAATAAACAAACCGCACGCAGTTGAATTCAGCCTGGCCACTGCGGCGGGGTTAGAATAGCAGATATGACTCCTGTACAGGAAGCTGCCCTCTGAAAAGCCAACAAGATGCAACAACACCAGTAAAACTGATACTGGCAGGGCAGAAATCAAGGAGGGAGGCTGATGTGGGTGAGCAGGAAAGCTATTTGTATCATGTGTAAATGGTGAGAAGGTGAAATAATAGAGTGAAATAATCTGAATTGGCAACTGAATAGTGAGCTATATTTAACACGAGTGACTCAGACGACTGTACGGAAAGGGGATTTCAGGTAAAACACTAACTCAAAGACATTACAGGTGCAATATAAAGCATTCTGACTTCAAATGGAGTTCCAGGAAGTTAGGAAACAACAAGGTTTATGCTTTTATGAGGTAGGTCTGTTACTGAAAACACACTGAGAACATGCTCATGTTCAAGTGGAACTCGTTCGTTGATGCACTATTTTTGCCAGCGTATTACACTTTGTGAAACTGTCCCCCTTTGGTTAAGTTTAGGCAGCTGAACTATTTGGTGAGGTATAGGAGAAGATTATGGTTTGCGTTAAAAATAAGTAGGAGCCAAGGGTGAATGTAGTAGAAAAACTGACAAAGTTCATGTAATGAGGATGTCAGGATGGAAGAATGACTCAAACACAGGATTTTCACTGATACTGGGATTTGAATGTGTTTATAAATATTAGGGGTTTCACAATTTCAATATTAAGTTGAAAATTGATAGATTTTGATGGACAGGAGCTTTAAATTTCAATAATCGAAATCACAGGCAGGCCTTTATTCTCTCCACTCCCTCTGAAGAGAAAAACAACACTTCAAAGACGACACAGCACAGCGTAGCGTATCATATAGACTTTTTATGGGAGAATTTGAAAATGTAAGTGATTTGACTGATTGATTTTTACAAATCCAAACTCGACAGTCTAACAATGGCAAAGCCATCACTGCTAAAAAACACGTTCAAATCAACAAAAATCAAATCGAAATGTAGCATTAAAATCCAAAGTCAAATCAAACCGTGGATCTGAAGAATGGTAACACCCCTCATAAATGCGCTGCACTCATCGCAGGAAACAGAAATACTAATCTAATGTGTGGACAACCAATCACATTACATTTTTTTGCATACTAATTAGGCGTGACATTTTCTCGGCCAAACACGGTCACGACCATAGCTCCTGTTATATACACGACCTATATCACAACATCACAGTAAATTTTACAGCATCATTGCCTCCCTTACTCAAACTGATGTTCACATTGCCCAATAAGGACTCCATTGGAACCGCATTATGGTCACACTATTAATTCATGCCAAAATGACAAAATATGATCATACAAAGTAGTTAATTTTCATGTTCTTCTGCAAAAGATTCTGATGCTTTTGCAGAGTTTACATTATCTGGTAATTACTGCTTTTCAAATGCAAAAATCTGTTGAAGTCTTAAATATTAAAATCTCTCTGGTTGTAATGTCTGGAAAAAAAAAGAGATGCCATCGCTGTGATGACAGTGCTAAGCAGTTAGGGATCCTAGGATTTTCCAACAGCCTCAGAAATATTCATCGGGGATTTCAGCGAAAAAATTTCAGTGGTGTACAAGTTCACTCTGAAACTGAGGGTACCAAATTGCCAAATCATAAAAATGCCAATTCTTGCATAATAAAACAAAGAAAGAGGCCAAAATGTACATTTAAACTGCTATATTAAAACAAATGAATGCATGGAAATTCAATAAATGTGTCTGTCATTTCATCTCCGATTCTATCTTACATAAACACATTACACAAACATTCTTACATGTGCCTCATCCATACGACACAGACCTACACACACACACACCCCCACACACATACACACACAATCCCCTCGGTAATCAAAGGCTATTAACTCCCGGTGCTTTCGCAACAAAACAGATGTAAGATTCATGAGTCCCTGCCCGTGACTGTTGTCTTTGCCACAGGCTAGTAAAGAAACAATTAGTGCAGAGCTGGCCTCACTGTCCGCCACAATCAATAGTCCCTGATGGTCTTCTAAGCCTATTGACCGAGGCCCGTTCCTCTCCCTGACCCCTCATCTGTAGCGGCCGACAGCAGCTTCAGTCCACCTATCCGGACCTTGGGAGAGGGTTAGCGGGTTAAACAAGGCCCGATCCATGCAAACAAGCATTTCTTAATACTGTCTGTCTCCGTCTGCATTTGTATGCAAGGGCTGTAGTGGAGGGTTAACATGTGTAATAGGTTACCAGCTATTGAGCTTGACATAAAAGTTTAAAATTAAAGGAGAAATCTGTAATATATCTTAACTGTAATAAATCATAAAATGACTGATAAGTCATCAGAGATTAAAGGGGGAAAAAATCAGTCATCATCTACTCACCCTCATGCTGACTGGAGGCTATCCCTTTAAGGAAACATGCTTGTCTGGCAACAAAACTACAGCCAAGGGGTTCTTTGAAATTCCTATTCCGGCCCGTAACTTGTGTTCTTGTTTGCTCGTTTCATGTTCGTTAGAGATTAAATTAATGCTGAATGTTTGCTGACTGAGTAAGTGTCTGTTTATGAGTTGTATAAAATTATTACCACTCGTTTAGGAAGAGCAGATGTTTAAATTTACATTGACAGACAACTGATCACAAACAGCTAATGAACTTGGACTCATCGTCATTACTTGTTGCTGCCAAATTACAATGTTGTGCTCATCTTGTGCTCCAGCAGCCTGCCTGAGCTTCCTTGAGTCTGGGGAGGAGGAGGCGGGGAGAAACACCTTGCTTCAACCTTAGATTGTATATTAAATAGGATTTCAAGCTATTTGATAAACAATATATGGCTCCAACTCACTCTTTGGACTGCAGTACTCATTGTTGGATGCATAATTGTTACATATTTCTCCTTTATGGGAGCACATCATACATTTTTTTTTGAAGAGAAAAGATAATTGAACCTAAATGTTGTTCATCAATAAATGTTCGCATTGTAATTATGGTGCGTTTGATGGTCTGGATCCCTAGACTGGCATGGAAAATGACAGAGAAGCAACACGCTCAACAAGGATGTTCTGTATGAGTCGCAGAAGGTGTATAGTTCTCTTCTTCAAAAGGGAAAGTTTTTGTTGAACTTTGGAATAATTATAAAATTTAGCATACTCAAAAAATAAAAAATAATTATGCATTGCTGTTTCTAAAACTAGACAAAAAACTTTGGGGTTGTACAGAAAACACATCCCAGGTCTACGTTTACCTGTGTTTTTGAAGACCGAGTGTGTGTATGTGTGTGGCTTATGCCAGTGGACTTACACACACCATCTTGTACCAATCATCTCACTTAACAGCAGCCTTGGTGGCACTGATGCAATCTGCTGATGTTACAGTAATTGTCTAAGTTTGTGTTTGTGTCCTGACAAAACCCTCCTCCTTCCCCGCGTGTTCGAACATCTGGACCGGCCCTATTCGCTGCTCCCCGGCCTGCTGTGACGAGCTCCTCTCCACGCTGCCTGCTAAGGATGAGGAGGAGGAGGAGGAGGAGGAGGAAGGAAGGCAGCGGCGATGGAAAGGGAGGGAAAGGTTGAGGCAGAGGGAGCGGTAAGCAGCTGTAAGGATGAAGGGGTGGGCAGCGGTGAACAGGTGTCACTCCCACTGACGGGCTGCCACTGTGGCCCCCACCCTGACCTCCCCCTGCCCCACCTGCACGCCCACGCAGGGTAGTGTTGGTTAGGAGAGCACCCATCCCTCACCTGTTCCTAGCCCCACGCCCACCTTCCTCCTCTTCCTCAGATGGCAGCCAAGCCTCAGCTCAATCTGGCTGCTGGGCCCACAGATTGACATAGAAACACGCACACATGCGCTCATTAGCACACACAAGCGCCTGTACATATTCATAAGTGTGCCAACATGAGAATGGATGGGAATAAGCTTGTGAATGTATGCGAGCTAACACACAAACAAACACCTTTGCTCTGCTAAAGCACTCACTTTCTTTATACTCTTATCAGATCAACTCTGCAACCTTTATCTGTCAAACTAACACAGAACTAACCTGATTTTCTTTTAGGTAACATTTATATTTTTTAATGTCAGTAAAAAATCACACCATTCATTTTGAGGGATACTCGTATGCTGGTGTGCTAGCTCTGAAAAAGTTGAATGTCGGAGCAATATTTAACGCTGTAGTGTTCACAAATGAGTACTGACGCCCAAATAGGCTGAACCCTCCCCAGATTCGAAGCTCAGGCAGTCCTATAAAGTCGAAAACACACACCCTGGAGTTGGAGTTCAGCGTCTGCCTGCCTCACTGCCTGCCAGACTCCATTTACATATTGCTCAGTTTAACTGTTATCAGCATCTACTCCTTGTAAAGTGACAGTCTGCAACAGGAAGGAAATTTGCAACGTTGCTGTTGGAGAAGCCAGTATTTCAACTTTGTATGTTTCCTTAATCTCTGATGACATTTCACTGTTATTTTCTGATTTAGTAAAATAAAAAATATTACAGTTTTCTCCTTTAATCATTGCATTTTTACACTGTGACCACCAGCTCAGATCAGGTGGGAAAATCTACTGGATTACATTAAAGAGCAAAACTTGTGATTCCAGGACAAAGATGAAGCTTTCATAAATGTTGTCAAAGGCAGCCTGTCAAAGGACTGAAAGTGTCACAGAAATATCAACTATCTGAAACTATGGCAACATTTTGACATTTATTTTCTACATTTATTTTTACTAAACAACCAAGGACTGCAGTTCTGATTATTTTCATTATTTTTTCATTTTTCAACTAATTTTTTGCCCTAATAATGTCAGTGCCTGAGGCGGCATTTTGAAATTGCTTGTTTCATGCAATCATCTTTTCAAAACTAAAATGTTTTCATTTGCAAATATATTAAACAAAGAAAAGCAGCAAATCTTAACTTTGTCTGTGAGTATTTTTTGTGTCTATGACTTCTTGGTTACTGTTTATGTTGGATGTATATAGTATTTACTGTCTTTTCTTTTTGTTGTTTGCTTCATTTCTGCTGATAAATATTCCAGGCATTTTACCCAAAAGTGTGGTTCAACCTCACAAAAATTGCAACATTAACAGACTCAATGGATTTTGTGTCCTTAATGAGTTCTGAATGAGAGAAAAAAAGAAGGTTCAAAACTTTTAAGTGTTGAAAATACTTTAAATCAATGTCACTATATTACTCATATACAAGTTAACATAAACTGGCACTACATGTCATCATTGATTCACATAAATCTAAGATGAAATACATATTCCAAGTTGACTTGAAAGACGTCATTTACACCATGTTTTTAGCCTAAATCTTCACTGTCGATCTTTAGCTTGGGGCCATGTTCATCTGTGCATGCACACCGTCTGAACTGGGTGTGGTGTGACGGTGTGCATGCGCAAGTGAACGGCATGTCATGGCTTTAGGAGACTTGAATTACACCAGATGAGCAGTATGGATGCATTTCATGTTTTTTTAAATTGTTTTTCACATTTGAAAACAGCTCACCATTCACTTAAATTGTTTGTGAGATTCTGCAACGCTGTGAAACTGAAATGATGACTGAAATTTTCATTTTTGGGTGGACTATTCCTTTAAAAATGTTATGAATTAATTTCCTAACAATTCATTAATCACTTAATCGACTAACTGTGTAAGATTTAAGACAAGAAAGAGAAACAGTAAGACAGCTTTTGATCAATGTGGGAGCAAAGTGGCTTATAAGAAACATTTCACTATGAAGAGGCACTACCACAAATACCGGCTCTATAATAAGGTAGTAATAGACCAGATAACAGAACTTTTTCATAGCAGCCACAGTAATATGAAATGGTAGGGAAAAAAAATTGTTACAAATGATATGAATTAAGGGCTCATTCCATTTAGTGGAGTAACAGCATTCTAGTGAGTCAACATGCACAACAGCAGCACCCTGATTCTGTTTGATCTGAATGGAACGTAATAAAAACACCCGTGTTTATTATTTTATGTAATAATGGCTGCCATGAAAAAAAGTTCTATCATGATCACTGCCACTGACTCATTTGTTCACAAGAATCAAGCAAAAATATCAGAACTAACTAATCAGTAATACCTGGATGTTTAAAAGAAATACAAAAAAATATTCACGAGTAATAAAAAGGGCCATCTCCCCATCAAGTCAATCAATCAATCAATCAGTCTACAAATCCACATATCCATTTACCACCCATCCATCCCTATATCTGTCCATCCATCCATCTATGTCCAATCAGCACTGCCCTTACAGCCCTCATCACCTCCGTCACTTTGCCCCAGTGACGTTACAGGACAGTGTGCAGGGAGGGAGGGAGGGAGGGAGGGAGGGAGGTGCAGGTGTGTATAAGCACCCCTCCACCCCCCCACCCCTCTGCCCTCATCCCTCCTCCACTTCCCTCCCTCCGTTGCCGTGGTGAGGAGGGCAGTAATTACTCTGGTGTCAGCGTTGCTGGGTGCGACTCCTCCCCCGGCAAGGGGCGGCGGGCATCCATAACCCATCGTCCTGCCACGGGGTAAACGCCGGGCCATCCATCACGCACCCACTTGACAAATACCTTCCATAATAGAAGTTTATTTTTATGGGAGGCTGAATCAAGGACTTTCCCATGCATACAAAAACGTGTCAGAATTATTTATGGCTTGTGCTGAGACGCACAATATGTCATATCAAAGTCCCATCCCGCTTTCCGGCGCTGCTGCAAGCTGCCGGCGCTTGGCCTGTCGATATCTCCGCTCGCTATCAATAATGTGGAACACCGCCACGATAAGCCTCAGGATTCGGAGGTCATACTCGACACACACAAACACACATGCATGGGAGCTGACACACACACAAACACACACACTGAGGAATAACACACATACACAGACAGGGACACATGATGACATACAAGTGTTTTCAAATGCTTATCAAACCAAAGGGAAACATTTTGGTGCACTAACGTATACACACTTAGAAATAAGGCTTCCAAAAGGGTTCCTCTTGAAAAGCTGACGCTCTACTCAGAACCATTTGCTTCTGAAGAACACTTTTATGGAGAAAGAGTTTGTCAAAGGTTCTTTTTAAGACTAAGGTTTCCATTAAGAACCCTTTTCAGAAGAAAGAGTTCTTCAAGGATTGTTGAAATCCTGAATCTTTTATCAAGGTGTTTTTTTTTGTACGATATTATAAAAGGGTTGTTGGTAGAACCCCCTGGGTGTGAACTAAATAAAACCCTTGGAATTTATAAAGGTTCTTAGCAGAACCTCCTTGATGAGCTCTAGGTAAAAGCCTCGGAATATAAGAAGGTTCTTTGTAGAATCTCCAGGGTGGGTTCTAGATAAAACCCTCTGAATATAAAAGGGTTCTCTATAGAATCTCTGGGGAGGGTTCTAGATAAAATCCATGTAATATAAAAAGATTCTGAGTAGAACCCACTGGGTGGGTTCTGGTAGGCACACTTAGAAGGTGGAACCCTCAGCTTCTAGATAAAATCCATGTAATATAAAAAGATTCTGAGTAGAACCCACTGGGTGGGTTCTGGTAGGCACACTTAGAAGGTGGAAAGCTTCTGGACAAAACCTCCAGAAAAGGTTCTGGGTGGAACCATTACACCATAGAAAGGTTCTCTGTATAGCCTCTCGTGGGGGTTCCAAGTGGAACCTTTATCAAAGGTTCTATCAGGAACCAAAATGGGTTCTCCTATGGGGACAAGCCAAAGAACCCTTTATGGTTCTAGTTAGCACCTTTACTTTTATGAGTGTGCAGGAGACTCTCTCACACACACAGAAACGTAACAGAACATCAATTCATACATGAGGCCACATTCCCACATGTAATGTTCTCAGCAATGAAAACAAACATGTTTTTACACTTGCACATAAAAAAAGAGCAAGAGAAATATCAATCTCTGCATGAATCAAGTGAGTTTTCATTTTAACAGCTTATTTTCTTTACCCTCAGTTCCTCCCCCAAGAATAAAACAATTACCCAAACAAAGATGTTCACAAAGCTGAACTTGACCCGCTGTGTGGCGAGCAGATCGCCGTCCGTCACTCAAAATCACCGCCAAGGTCGGACGAAAACAAAACGGTTTGGAGACGAGGGAGCGGGTCTGATCGCTCCACTACACCTTTTGTGTACGTGTGTGTAAAGTGTGTACATACGTCCATGTGCTGCGCTGTAGAATAATCTCCGACAGTGCAGAAAAAAAAAAAAGAAAAACATAACAACTTAAAGGAAATCCCCACATGCGGCTAGCAAATCTGAGAGCTGTCAGTCAGCGTGAGTGGCAACCCCTTTCGCCCAGAGAAACGGCAATAAATTGGGTTTCCTGATAAGGCCCCGGCATCACCAGCACAATGTCTGACCAAAAAAAAAAAAGGAAAAGGGAAAAATGAGCTGCTTTTCCGTAGGCCACTTGAGTGCTGTCAATCAACATGACTGGCAGGCTCACATGTCGCCAGTGGAGAGCAATGGAGGGAAAAAAATAGATTAATGTACAGAAGAAGGAGCGGGTGGAGGAGAGGGAGAGGGTGGAGAAGAGAGAGAGACAGCATTAAGCCTGGCTGGGAGAAAATGAATAAATATGATAAATATGATAATTGAAATGATGAGATTTTGGTACTTGGTATTGGATTCCGCTATGCGCCCAAAGGGATTAGTCCTTCATTCACTGTCATTTTCAGACTTTCTGTCCCCTACACACACACACACACACACACACACACACACACACACACACACACACACACATATAAACACTGAGCCCCCACACATGCATTCATAAACTAACACATCATACATTTAACAAAAAAATCTAATTCTATAAGGTGGGTTGTTGTATGCCTGGAACTCTGAGGCAGCGGGAAGCGATAAATCTAAAAAGTAGCCGTTTACAAAACCCACAACAAAGTGAAAAAACATGAAAAAACAGCAGGGATAGCATCGAGAGAACTTTGTCCTGTGAAGACAGAAGATGTACACTCTAAGAAATAAAGATGCTGACTAGAACCATAAAGAGATCCTTGGTTTGTCTCCATGGGAGAACCCTGGTTCTTTGATTTCTGTTAGAACCTTTTCCACCAAATAAGCTCTGGTTCTTGAACTGGTTTTGTTCAAGATCCTTGGAACTTTGGGTTATCTAGTGAACCAGGCAAATTTCCACCAGTTTCTGGTGGAACCATGGTAATCAAGGATGTCATCAACAGAAGGCGCTGCGCAAAGCCCAACAACCTGTAGAATATGACATGCACACTTTGGCTCCCAGTGAAAACCTGCTACTTTTTTGGTTCCATCTGGGAACCAACTTTTCAGGTGCCGAACCAATTTATTTTTAAAGGAAATGCTCTGAATGTTTAACAATTAGGTGCTTGAACAAAATAGGCCTGGTTACATGTTGGTGGGAAAGGCTTGTCAGAGAACCATACCTAAAACCATCTGTGAAAGGTTTCACCCAGAGCCCCCTATGAGACGTT
The DNA here is from genome assembly GCA_027495735.1 of Lutjanus campechanus. Lineage (NCBI taxonomy): Eukaryota > Metazoa > Chordata > Actinopteri > Lutjaniformes > Lutjanidae > Lutjanus > Lutjanus campechanus. The sequence continues at coordinate 12,658 of JAJHUR010136783.1, forward strand.
CTACAGAGAACCATTCTATAGAGTAATGGCAACCATTTTTGGGAAGCTTTACACCAACCCAGGGGGTTCCGCCAAGAACTTAATTCTTAATTCTTAAGCTCTCAATGGAACCCTTAGTTTAACAAAGGGCCCTTCAGAAGTAAATGGTTCTGGGAGGAACCTCAGCCCTTGAGGAAGAACCCTTTTGGAACCCTTATATCTAAGAGTGTGTGGCTCAGGGGAGATAGCAGCAACAGTAAATGACTGTCTTTGAGGACAGCTGTAAGTAGGGAAATAACACTTGAAATAACCCACATTAAATTTAATGTTTTATACAGTGTTTAATGTAAGTTAGAATTAAATACGAGACGTAACACATCATACATATATTTAATAAAAGAATCTAATTCTATGAGGTGGGTTGTTGCGTGTGTAGAACTCTAAGGCAGCAGGAGGTGATAAACGTAAAAAGTGGCCGTCTAAAAACCCACCGACAAAGAAAAAAAAATGAAAAAACAGCGTCGGTAGCAGCAGGAGAACTTTGTCCTGTGAAGACAGAAGATGTATGGCTCAGGGGAGATAGTAGCAACAGTAAATGATTACCTTTTTACAAACTGGGCCTTTGTAATAAAATGCGTAGGGGGGAGTATTATCAATTCAGCCGCCCGGTGAAGATAGCATTTCTGAAGCCACGGCAAGGCTGATCACTATCTAGAGAGGAGCCTGAATCTGTATTCCTCACTGCGAGTCCAGGAGGGAGAGGGGTCTAAGACCTGTTCGTGTGTGTGTGTTTGTGCATGTGAGAGTGTGTGTGTATGTGTGTGTGTGTTGCACTGAGAGAGACATCCGTTAAGGCCTCTTACGCCTGCAGGCCCAGCCGTGACAGAACCGAGATCTATTTTCTTACACCCACAAACAGAAAGACATGCAAGAGTGTGTATGTGTATGTGTATGTGTATGTGTGTGCGTGTGTGTGTGTACATTTGCAGAAACACATCAATACACATGAAATCTTTTATATGTGCAAACATACACACTTAGTCCTAGGGGCAAAGAACTATAAGATTGGAGATGAAGTTCTGTGTGAAACTGTGTGTGTGTGTGTGTATCTTTATACAGTATGTATGTGTGAGATTTTCCGTTAGATGTCTGATTCTGGGGAAAGACACTGACAGATGACATGTACACACACTCTCTCAAACAACACACTTGTCTGATAGCAGTCAAACAGGAGTAGAAGACAACGCAGAAGAGAGACAACAGACAGACCGGCAAACAGATAGAGAGACAGATAGCGTGGCAGATTTAGCTACTGGCCCAGAGTCACATCACTCACTTTCAACACACACAAACACACACACATCCACCCGAATTCTAAGACGTTATAACACACACGAACACACGGCACCAGAAGAAAGAAGCAGAAAGCGTGCTGATGTACTGAGAGAGAGAGAGAGAGTAGTAGTGTGGGGCAGACAGTTACAGAAAGATATCAGTGTAGCCCAGGGCGTCAATGCACGCTGCTGAATTGTGGGATATTTATGTGAACTGGGGGACCAATGGTGTGACACACAACATCTGTCCTTCACATGTGTGTGTATGCATGTCTGTTTTACAGTTGTGCGCACACTACATTACTGCAAACCCTCACTCTCTGGTATCAGATGTCACTGAATTTAAAAATGTGAAACAGTCCCATCCACGCAGTGTTGATGGTCAATGTAGTCACTTAAAGCAATAAATTCCTCACAGTGTGCTATCTTGACCGACAAATCTGAGTTCCCATGCAGCAAAATTTGTAGTAATCTCTGCATCGGTGATGTCATAATGATGTCACTGGATGCAGGAAGAACTACAGGCAATTTCGGCTTGGATTTTCAGTCTCTGTCTCTGGGAGGCCAGGGGGGTGTGCTAGATGAGTATTTTTGCCACCTAGCACTACATTCTTGCTGAGAAAGTAATGACTATATGCTAGGGTGGTGATTCACGATGTGGATGTCAGAAGCTCGCCCGCAATGCATCCTGGTACATGTAAGCAGTGCCAGCACCACTCCACGAGCAGGAGAACTCATCTGTATTGGTCAATATAGCACAAAATGAGGAATTTATTACTTCAATTGACGCTTCGAAAGTCCCACCCCTTTTTGCTCCATGCTCCAATAACATTTGATGAAGGCTGGTATATTGGTCAACTTTCTCCTTTTCTGTAAAAGCAACATATAGTCACATCCTAATGTCAGCAAAAGGTCAGCTAACTGGCTAGCTAATGATTGAGGTCGCTAAGCTAGCTACTTAGCTAGTGTTTTTGTAACATTAGCTAACTTCATATGTGAACATGTCACTTTTCTAGATTCCCCAACAACTACTTTTTACCATCTTCAAAATCTGGTTTTCTTTTCACTATAGACGAGCCAAGCACAACTCATCTCAGTACAGAAAACAGAAAAGGATAAAGTTAAGAGGTAACAACATTGTTCAAATGTCACTGGAGTACATTTATCATCGACACTGATTGGATGTCCACATGAAAAATAACAAATTTCACCTTTGATGAATGAATTAATGAATAAAAGTTTTAAATCTTTTTAATATGACAGAAAACTATTCTTAATGTAAATTGTGACATAACCCTTATGACACCCTGATGATGTCACAGGGGTTATCTTTGCCTAGTGCTTTGAGTTTATAACAGAAGGCTTGCTTTACAACACTAATGACTTAAGGTATAAAGAATCTCTGCCTGCTGTTTCAGTTTTGTCGTTTTCATGTTTCTCTCACAAGCACTCAAGCCTTGTGAAAGTTTGATACTAAATCTGCGGAATACCCCTTTAAAACCTCAGACAATAAATCCCAAACTGCATGATAAGAAATTACAAGGGGCAAATATATAATATACTGAAAACCCTTGAAGTGACAACAAGTTGCTAATTATTTATTTAAGTTAACACGTTAAATTTAATGTTTTTTACAGTGTTTAATGTAAGTTTGAGCTAAATAAAAGACATACTTCACAACTGATTTTGAAATTCAGTGAAGGTTTATGGCTCCATGGCAAACGCTAAAATTAATAGCTGAAGGCTGTACTGACATTCTTAGGATTCACATTTAGATAATCAGAAGTCAATTTGATATTTTAAAACATTCGTGCCCATGCAATCCTGACATTATATTACATTAGTTTGGCAGAGGCTTTTATCTAAAGTGACTTACGACAACAAAGCCAGTAAATTAATAAAGTAAACTAGGCAGTTCCTCCCAGTAATCAGCCAACCCAAGCACACACTGTGGACCCAGCAGCTTCCCAAACTCTGATCTCTAATTTCAAATAAAGCAGCCCCGTTCAGATCTTCATCTCAAATACATAACACAGAGCCCTGCTATAGAAAGTTTTTCCCCTCTCTCCATCCTCCTTATTCTCTTTTTTCCCTTTTTTTCACAGGTGTCAGAAGAGATTTCATGGCCTGTGCGTATGTGTGAATTTGCCACACCCCTTTTGAGTGCTAATTTACCCTTTTAGGTTTAATCTCCCCGTGAGTGGCTTTCCTCGCCCTTTAATTAGGCTATGGGGAGTCGACACCAACACTAAACACACACTCTTAGACTTCGAGACACGCATGCAGACTATTTCTTGCTACCATACACTCAAACACACATACAGTGTATACGTACGCACACATACACACTACAGTGCTGCAGAAACAGTCCCAGACTTGAGACACACTTTGCTAAGACAGTCCTCATCAGCCCTCGGTGGGCCTCTTTCACACTGGCTCCCCTCAGCTGCACCAGTCACCAAGACAGGACAGAGAAAACGGGAGGAAGAATAAGAAAATAGGGAGGGGGGTGGGGTGGGGGGGGGGGGGGGGGGGGGAGACATT
>JAJHUR010136783.1:16734-33898 GCA_027495735.1 Lutjanus campechanus
ATTATTTTTTTTTTTTTTTTTTTTTTTTTTTTTAAAGGTAGAATATGCAGGATTTGTCAGTTGCTATTTGTAAACGCACCAGAAAAATAGATGATTGTTGAGCCTCATTCCCAGGATGTTGAATACATTTTGGGTTGGCAAACCATCCTGAGTATATCAAAATAATGAGAAAACAACAGGGTACGGGTGGAGGATGGGGTCTTTGCAGATGCAGGCCCAGCCACAAGGGTGGGGTATCATTTGGGTTTTTTCTAATATTGGTGATAAAACGATAAAATGGTGCCTGAATCGACACTTAAGAATTAAAAGAATCATAACATGACCGTCAGGAACATTAAAGAATGATTTTTGTCACTGCTAAGACAAATTTGAACATATGTAAAAAATGAACAGCTACATGCTAAGAGCAGGCTATCTGCTGCCAGAGCCATGTACAGAGTGCTGCTGTAATTAGGGCTGAGTATCATTCAAAAATTTTATACTTTTACTAGTACCATACCTTCGTTTTGATACCGGTTCCTAAACAATACTTTTTTGGATACCGAATCAATTTAAAAAAAAAGAAAATTGTCTTCCACATCATGGTACAACTGCTCATTTTGAAGGAAGGAGCTTAAAAGACCTGCTGACAAAAGGACAAAACAATCATCCCTGTCTCTGATAGTAACATAGTGTTCTTTCTTCATGCCTCTGTGACATGAAACGCTAGAAAGCCAATCACCAGCATTATCAGATCTTGGTACAGGCATGCAGCATGCTTATTTGCTCACTGACGTTGATATCAAAATTTGGTATTGGATGACAAGAAATTTTTTGATACTCTATTTAATTGCAGCAATTCGATTGGAGGCACAAAGTCATACACAAGTCATAACATGTGCACCAAAGGAGAACTATTTCAATTGACAGCTCAGGCATGTGGCACTGAAATGAAGCACCTTAATCTGAAATGTGGTTCAGTCCAGTAAGAAGCAGTTGTATGGTTTCGATATGCAACCCCTACCTGCCGCACACGTCTGGTGGGTCGTGGTCGAGTCTATGCATTGCTTTTAAGGATACTTTGTACAGAAACATCCTTAAAACTGAGCCTTGTCAGTAAGACAGTAGATCTTTGCTCTCTGAATTGTCACCCTAATTAGCATTCTTCTCCATTTACAAGCATCTTTCTTAGAACGCCACCTGTACCAGTTGCTAACTTCACATTGAAACTCCTCTCTTCCGCTTTTTCCCCTCTTTTTCTTCTTGTTCTCCAAACAGACCACAGATTTACCCAAACAAAACTGGGCACTAAAGAGGGAAATACAATAACAGCAGTAGTGATAGTGGCTTGTTATGTTGGAAATAAGAGGGCACTTAATTGGGGTCTGATAGTCTAATAGGCAGCCCCTCTGATTACCAACTCTGCACATTGGCTTAAATTAGCCCACTGATGAGCAGCCAGGGGATTCAATTATGCTGGGGGAGAAATAAGGGGCCCTAATAGGCCACTGTATCAGGAAACATGGGACTGGGCTGGGCTAAAGGGTTGGTAATTGGTTGTTTAGTTGGGAAAGTTGAGCCTGTTGGTAATTAGAGATGCTGAGACGTTTGTAGAGCCACCAAACAGACGACACACGGAGGCGAGGGAGGCGAAAGAGGAAGACAAGGGTCCTTGGCACAGTAAAAGGGGCAAAGGTCGTGGTGGTGGAGATCTCAGAAGTGCACTTCAGCCAATGAGGGTGTAGATCAGGGAAAACATGTTGGTACTGTTGGAGCTGTGTTGACTCAGTAAAGGTCAAGATGGGGCAAACCAGGCTGAAAGTGATCAGCAGTCTGGCATATCTCATAACCTGATCTCCATAACAATTTCTTTTCTTTTTTATCTTTTCACTTTTCCTTTTTACTCAATTTTCTCATCAATAACTACTTCTTTCTTTCTTCCTCATCTCAGACAGCTTAGCTGTTAGCTGTAGCTGGATATGTACAGTGCTTCTGAACTGAGGGAGAGGGAGGATTGAATTATGGATGAGGCTTTATAGGAGCCGGCGGCCTGTCTGGTCCCATATTCACTGTCCCATACAGGAGGAGCAGCCCTGCCCGCGAGCATCCCCACCACACGTCACTCACAGGAGGTGGTTGTGTGTGTGTGCTTGGTCTAAGTGCTCTATGTTCATTTAAAAGCAGACTCCAGTGGTCTGACAAATGTTCTTGCAAACATACAGCAAATATTTTTCCTTTTATCTTTTGGTTAAAAAGAAATAAGTTAATCTGATGTGTGCTGACACATTATAAACAATATAAAAATGTCTACAAAGTGGTAGTTATATAGATGATACCCCAATTCACATGAGAGAACTGGTGTAGTGCATCCAGACAAAAACTGCTGGTGCAGCTTTCCATGAAAAGTTTGAGTCTTTAAACTTGTTCATTAACTACTTTGACCACTTCAAAAAAATAACAATTTTGAAGCTAAAGTTCATGTATTTTTATGTATTTATGGTTTATTTAATAGGGACAGATACAATATACAAAGTGAAAACAGTTATCCAATGCAAGTATTCGTGTTTATAGCTATTTTTTCAATTTTTCTTTTGGAGGGCTTTTATAGAAATGAATCTCCTTTGACACTACCGAACCACACACGAGTTGAGTCTCAGCTTACCAGCACACATCAGAAAAAAAAAAGAAAAAGAAAAAAAGGGCAACCTTGTCTACTGGCAAAAGGAAAAGGGTCATCCGCCTATTTTTAGTGGGTTTACCTGCATTAAAAAAAACCTGCATATATGTGTTAATTTGGAATGAAACTGAACAAGCGATTGAAAGGTTCAGGTAAAAAAAAAGTCAACTGACAGGACTTCATAAAGCTAATTAAAAGCTGAGTATGGTAACACACAACAATCAAAACATGTGGTTCCATCACTATTTACTGTTTTCCTCCTTCATGTGCCATTGACATCCAACTTTCTATGTCCCAAATGCCACTATCAGAATGAAGCATTAGACTAAAAACCTATGCAGACTGAAGAAATTTATACTTCTGTCCTGCTATCACACTGTGCAACTATTATAGGCTGTGCCCTACATAAGCCATCTGCAACTTTTTAGAATAGTGCAACATAAGCAAGCACCTAACATAACTGTGCCATTGCAACACCAGGGACCATACATCAAGTGTCATCAATCTGCCTCAAATTTTCTGACAGCGACAGAACTTGTCCAGAGGCTCAGACCGAGGCAGAGGTTGACCCAGTCTGTCAATGACACTACACACTACCCGGTCATCATTCACCATGTGAAAAAGATCTGTCTGTGATGGCCCGAAGGTGGCAAAATCACAATGTAGACATTACTTCACAATCACATTCGCAGCAGCCAGAAACCTACTGCTCCAGCGTCTCCACCCTGATTGGATGGGACTTGTCAGTCAAGCCTCTGAGTGGCCGCTAAACGGCTGAGAGGAGGCAATCGGATTGGCGCCAGGAGGAAGGGAAGGGAATGGAAGAAGAGGATGAAACAAAAGGCCGTTTGTTGTGGCTGATGTGTGATAAATGCAGCCGGTTGGGGGAGTTTTCACGCTCATTGGAGCAGGTCATTATTCAGGAATTGCTGCCTGCTCGGCCCAGACCGGCCCTGTATTGGTTTACAGAGATGCATGCAACCGACGGTGTGCGTGCTCCCCTAAACCGCTTAGCCAACCCCCTCCCAAACGCACTCACACACACCCCCTTGTTGCATGTCTCTGAGGACAATCTGGCATTGAACAGCTGCTTCTCAACTGTAATACCTCAACCAAGACTACACGGGGAGTGTGTGGATGGAAAGAGGTAGTTATTGAACACAGAGCAACAAAAGTGTCCAAAAAAGGGACTTTGCAGTGTGGAATGAGGCGCAAGAAGAGTAGAGCTGTGACAAATTAGTCGTCAAGTACTACTTCAATCACCAACTATTTTGATAATCGGCTAATCATGGTGAAACATTTTTTATGAAGAAAATATCAGCTTCTCAAATGTGAATATTTCCTGTCTTCTTCAGTCCAACAACAATTCACCTCAGTAATCAACGTGAGACATTTAGGACCAGATGAACCTGAGAGGTGTTCTTCCATGAGGGAATTTGCCAATTAACACCCCGACACTGGCTTGAGCTAATATTCAAGTTCATACATGCAGGCTTGCTGAGGTTGCTTTGTGTGGCTGGAAAAAATAGATTTGATGGAGCCAGAATAACAAAAACAGGCATAAAAACAGTAAGTGTTGTAAAAACTGACAGAAAGCCATACTGTGACTACAAAGTAGAGCTGCAAGTCAATTAATCGATCAGATTAATCGTTTCAGTCATTTTGCAAGCAAAGATTTCCAGCTTATTAAATGTGAGGGTTTACTGCTTTTCTTTGTCATTTATGACAATAAATGAAGAGTTTTCAGGCTTTGAAGTGTTGGTTGGACAAAAGGAACAATCTGCAGATGTCACTTTGGGCTCTGGAAATTTTTGATGAGCATTTTTCTCATTTTTTTGGATGTTTTTTAGACTAAACAACTAATTGATTAATCACGAAAGCTATTGGCAGATTAATGTATAATGAAAATAACTGCAGCCGTACCACAAAGGGCCCTATTCATGTTTTTGGCCATATTTGTAGGGCTTTGAGAAACATTCACAGGTGGACATCAGAAAACTGCATATGATGTGCTTTCTTTGTCGGAATGCTTTGATAATTTTAACACAAAAGAACAGGTCAGCCCGAAATCAAAAACACATATTTTTCCTCTGTCCTATAGTGTCATTTATCCCTCTAGTTTGCCTTGGTGGGAGTCTGCCTTCTCTGTGATAAAATGGAACTAGAAGGCACTCGGCTTGTGGGGCTCAAATCGGCAAAAAATATACTTGGAAAAACTCTGCAGCAATTATCTATTTTCTTTCGATGGTATAAAGAAAGTAGTTCCAACATGAATCTGCTCACAACAGGGCATGTGAATTATCTCAAGTAACCAGGTCATGATTTCTGGAAAGAGAGATTGGTTTTGAGTTTTTCAAACTTTTCTTATTTTTTTTGCACTTTGAGCACCCATGCTGAGTGCCATCTCATTCCATTATATTCCAGAGAAGGCAGAGATCTCTAGAGCTGATATCTACAAAACACACACACACAACTCACACCAAAACAATCTAGATGGATAAATAGCACTACAGGCCAGGAGGGGGTGAACTCTCCCTTTAAACTACAACAGCTCTGTCATACTTTGTTCTTTTCTTTGCTGGTAAATGTTTTTTGGCTTCCCATTAAGCCAGTGAATTCCTCATTGTTGACTTTGTAAGATCCAACTCAAAATAACTAAATCTACACTGTGACAGCATCAGCACAATGAGGGTGTGTTAATCAGATTTTACATCGTGCCGAACAGAATGACTTTTTTCATTAATGCCTATCATGTGAACGCAACATAAGGAAGGTGACACAAAGACGCAGGTTCATCACTGCCGCTGACGACTTGATGTCCTATAGGTGTTTTTCAAAGAACTGTGATGCATTGTTGTTGTTTTTTTTCCACATATTTTTCCCACATAGAAACGTGTCACATATAACACATTGTTATTAGAAACAGATGTTGATTTTATCGCCGGTGTCTGTGGCTTCTTTCACAACGTCGACACAGTGTCATATGCGCTGGGATACCAGGACACATTTGCATGACATACACACCTGTCCTCCACAATCCAACACGCCGCTGTAACACAATACGCAAGTAAAACTCAGGAGAGTAATGTTTCATTACATGATGAACAGAAGGTGAAAGCGAGGGAGGGGGAGCCGGGGAGGCGCGCAGATGCATAACTTAAGTAAAAGCCATCCAAACCCATATTTGTTTACAGATTTGTTTAATAAGGAAAAATATATGCAAACAAATGAATTTGCCTGTGGTTGTAACTGTGTATTAAGATCATCACTTACAAGGCCAGGTCTCCTCCAGCCCTCTACAGTAGCTATCCATCATGCATTATTAAGGAAAATAGAATCTGCATAAAGCAGCAACAATGCCTTGAAGAAGTTTATTTATTTATTTGTTTTATCTTTTTAGGCACTAAGCAGCAGATCCAAGTACTCCGTCGCTGTTAGCTAATTACAAAGCATTTGATCTCCATGCCCCCAGGATGTGCAATTATAACCTTGGTTGAAAATTAGGGAAATATTTCACAATTAAAAATAGTGGGATGAAGATGCTCTGACAAACCTAATGGCGACATCTCACCTGTGTGTGAGTGTGTGTGTGTAACTAACATGGTTTTTGGTACTGAACAGGACAGGAGGCTGATTTAACTAAGCCGTTGCCCTGCAACCACCGCTGACCTCGCTGGAGGGAGATAGCAAAGACAGAAGGAAATATAGCATTTCCCAAAGCTTCTGCAGTCATAGCGTACTTGCAGCATTTTAACTAGAAAGAAAGTTCTACTAGTGGGATAATTTAGCAAAGTCGCAGCACTCTTGAGGTACCTGTAGCTCTAGTTCTACTGCAGTGCTACTATCTACGCTAGGATCACGCAGGCGCCGCCACTTCTTCCTGGCATATCTCTCCGCAGATCGCACAAGGAAGACAATTGTCATTACCATTTTATTAAAATGTGTCCTATCAGCAACATTTTCCCCTCACATATCTAACCTCTTTTTTCCACCCCAGCCCCCCCCCCCCTCTAATTCTAATCATCATTCCCCTCCATCACTTGCTGGGTCTAATTCCCTCTCTTCCTTCGTTTGCAAAGGACCTCTGCTTTCATCCTTGAGAAGGGCTTTAATTCGAAGTGCGACGCTGAATAAAGAAGGGAAGACAGAGAGAGGGAGAGAGGGAGTGATATGGAAAGACAGAGCAGCAGTGGAGACGTTCGGGTGTCAATCAATCCGGCGCGAGGGGCTGCAAGGGCCCGTGACTAGGGTGCGTTTGATCTGTGTCTTTCAAAGGGGGAACAGCGGGAAGGGCCATCACAGATGATTTGCCTCTCGCTGCTGGCCCTGGTGCCACTCTGACAGAGAGCAATCACAAGCAGGTTAATTCAACATCTACCTTCTTAATCTTTTTTTCCCCTGTCTCTTTCTTTTGGTCTCGTTCTGTCTACTTAGATGAAACACTGCTCCTTCCTCTGCCACCCCCACCTCCCTTTTCCCTCTTTTGAAAAGAGGGAGAGATCACAAGTGTACTTTTCAATGCCTTTTCAAACCACCTATAGTTTGATTGCTTTAGTGTTAATCAAGTAAAGAGGGTTGTTGATTTTCTGCATTCCTGCAGTGGTTTATTTATGTGTCACTACCGTGAAGCAAAATTTTGAGCAAACTGCAATGCATCAGTGAAAGCAAAGTGGGATCAGATAATTTCTCTCTGGAAATTGATGCCGTAAAGAATTTCCTTCTAAGAAAGACCATCAGCTGCACTTTTGGATCATTTCTTTTGCTGTCATTCTTTGGGTTCATATCTGTGGTGCGGTGTGAGCCGAATGTGAATTAGAGCATCAAGTGACAGCTTGAAAACATGCTGCTTAACTTGACTGAGAGAAGAGGATATGTTTCCTCCAGATGACTGAAAGACGACACGTTCCAGACGAGATCTGACCTTCGCTCATAAGACTGAAAACTCACAATGTGCGTTGCTTAGGTTGAATCATGGTCAGATCACACTGAAGGCCCTGTTCAGACATGGTATTACAACGTGTCCTGGTTGATCCGATCACGAGTGGACGGCATTAAAGATCCGGTTGCTCAGATCACATTCATGGGTGGTCTGGTCCGTAAGTGACCACATTATAATATAATAGTGTGTACGCAATGTGTTCTGGGCTACATTAAGGGACCGCATACTCAACTGATGTTCTGTAAGCACATCATTTCCACCATTCCACCCTGCGGGACCCCGCTTGACAGAAACAAAATACATTTCCTTTTATGTTGTGAATTCTTCATGTTCAGATGTTTTTGTTCTGAGGCTTTTATTTTGAAAGTATGCATTTTGACTGTCTGATGCTTCACTCATTCTCTGCGTTGTTTTCTGCCAGAACAGAAATCACACACGATGTGCTGTCAGGCTCATGTAGCACAGTAACTCGACTATCTCTTTGCGTTTCATGACGTTACACTGTCACATTGATGTTGAGTGTGTTTATTGCCACGTTGCTAAAACGTCACATCTACAAAAAGTGGAAATGTTGGGGCCACATACTGGTGATGTTTAAAGTAACGTGCTGGCAACAATACTCCTGAATCTCACTTGGTGCGTTGTTACGTTGCAGCTACGTTCCTGCAACGACTTTGAGTTGAATGTTGAACTAAAAACAAGAAGGGGATAGTCAACTCTTTGCACTGAAGAACGAACAACTGGACAGTAATGGGCATTCACCTGACAAAATAGCCCTAGTGTTGATTTGCATATAGCACAGCGAAGTGAGATCTGAGCACAAACGTACACTTGAGACTCATCCGGAGACACACTGTAATGCCAGGTGTGATATGACGTACTGTGTTAATACCAGGTCTGAACACATTCTTAGATGTTGCTACAGCACTGGCCTGGACACATACAGAGAGAAATCTCCTTTACTTGGTATGGGTGTTGTGTTCTCATATGGCTTAACAGATCACAGTAAGGGGGGCACAAAGCAACAAAATCTTCTTCACCAAAGGTCACCCGTGCATAAGGACAACCAGAGGTGAGGGAAATCCAGGGGTCAAAGGGTAAGAAGAAGCATAAAGGAGTGCTTTGGCTTAAGGTGAGAGGGTATGGAGAATATGAAGCAGGGAGGTGTTTGTAAGAGTAGGTGAAGGTAGAAAGGTTCTGCAGGGAGGTTAGGGCATGGAAGTCAAGGAGATCAGATAGAAAAGGGTCCTTGAATCTGAAGAACAGGAATTATACCAGGAATAATCCTGTTTGACAAATTCAAAGAAATAAACTTTTGAGAGTCAGCACAAAGACACAACTCAGATCCATTCACTTTCAATAGGAAATAAACCACAGTGCCAACGGAATGCAGCCATTTTCCAGTAATGTCCCTGCCTGGCCTTTTTCCCATGAAGCTCCCCTCCAACTCTGGTGCTTTTATTTAAGGTCAAAGGGATAACAGGATAAAACCTGTCCTTTCTGCTCCTGTGAAGGACAAGCACTCTGCCGATTGGATTTGGTGGCCTTCAAGGACAAAGGAAGAACACTGTGATACAAAGGAACCAATAGAGGAAGAACAAGATTTCATCTGTCTCTGTGGCCTGAGTGATTGGCAGGGATGGACAGACCAGCAATCCGAGTGCTGCCTCTTTGTGGCTCGGTGCCCCCCATCAGCATTGAATGGCAAGACTCGATCCAGCGACAAAAACACTCTCAAGGACTCTGGAAGATCTGACCTCAGTGGAAGAATAGAAGTCTAGGCAGGGTTGTGGGGGGCAGCCAGGTGATTTAATTCAGTAGAATGATTTCAAATGTTGATTTGTCTGTGGGTATAGCCTATACTGTATGTGTGTAGATGTGTGTGTGCACATTACACATTGGAATGAAGAAGATTAGAGAGACAAGTTAGTAAATGGAAGGTGGTAGGGTTCAAATGCTTCAAACAGAAGAATAGAGTGGACATAATGTTCCCAGCTACCATCAAAGTGCCCTAAGGCAAGACACTTAAAGGAGCAGTCCAGAGATTAAATATGGCACTTTCTTAAATTTGGCGGGACAGAAAGAAACAGATCTAAAAATAGTGGTTAAACTGTCATCCTCACTTTTAGTCCCTAACAGGGATAGGCATTAAAATGTTTAAGCACTAGCTCAATGGGCCACCAAATGCCAAATTTGGTGGCCCAAATGTAAAAACTATAAAAACAATACAGAAAAGGCAATGTAATGTGACTTAACGCAGCCTTTCTTAAATGTGATGCTTGTGTTGTGTAATGTTCCCATTACTTGTGATGTGGTGTTTCCTTAAGGTACTGTGTTGGATGAAAAACGAGCTAGACTTTTCAGCTAGTTGAGGAAACTGCCAGCGCACACACCACAGTAAATTAGTCCGGCGACAATTACTGTTCACTGTTTCCGTAGAATGTTGAAAAGGTGCAAAGGAATTAGGGTGTTTGTGGGACTGTGTGCTGTGTTGATGAAGGCTTGCAGTTTGGGGATAAAACAGGTGACAGGGGTCCACTTTCATGGAATAACTGGTGGCCACAGGCCATGTGCATTGTCAGACCCGGTCTAGTATGGATAAAGCTCCAGGAAAACTGGATCCTACACATCCCATAATGCAATTTTGTTAGATGTTCCCTGACTGGTCTTTCAAATTCCAAACTTCCAGTTTATGATACAGTTTTTCTGTTCAGTTTTCTGTCCCAAATTGAGATGACCTTGATGACATCATCAGGGTTATTTTCTCAAACTACGAAGCTCCCTTCAGTGATAAAGAAGTCATTACACAGCTGTTTTTTACAGTACTCCCCATGACTAGTAAATAGGTCTGCACAATTAATCAAATATTAATCGTGATTCTGATTTTAGCAATCCACAAGTAAATTAATATGACCAACAGTAATATTGATATTTAAAATGTGTGCTCAATTCATAGAAAACTCCACTGCATATCAAATCAAGTCCTTCCTACACTAACAGTAAACCACTCTGCAGCTTGTGCAAAATTTCCCAGAGGATTTAGAGGAAGTTAAGCAAGAACAAATCATGTGCAATCAATGAGACTTGTGTCTGTGCCACAAAAAAAAAATTAGATCAAAAATGATCATGACGATCATTTTGGCCATAATCATATAGCCCAACTTGTGAAGTGATCTTCATGTGTAAAAGTTGTTGGAGCGTCCCTTTAACTTTCAGCTGAGGAGCCGCTCAGCAGCCAGCAGAACAAAGCTATGGTAGTCGTGGGCAGCTCCCAGATGTGTAACTGCAAAACTCAGGCAAGATTGCTGTAAATAAGCCTGGAGCTCCAACGACCTACAAATACAGAAGTGTTCAGGACTGTCTTCAAGGCACTGTTATTTCTAAATGTAGGCGTATATGTTCAAGTCTGATTTTTTTTTTTCCATTCCGGTAAGGAGTTTTATGGATGTTAAGAACAGGTGCTGAGGTACAGGCACATGCACATATAATGCCACCAAGCCACCTGCTAAAGTGCATTCTTGGACTCCAATTGTGAGTGGAAGGATCCTAAGGTCCTTCTAATCTGGTGGCAGATTTGTGAAATACTTTTTTTTCAAAAAAAACCCAACATGTTGAATAGTCAGTTACCTGCATGCAGGTAGGCGAGATCTGGATTCTCAATATCAGGGTGGATCTCCTTCAGGTGGTTACGAAACTCCATGGGAGAGTTAGTGGCATAGTTGCATTTGGGACAGTTGTACATCTTCACGCCCTCGTGTTTGCCCGTATGGAGGATGTGCTTCCGGATGTTCTCTGCACAGTTGGATCTGAGGGAGACAAACAAAGATAAAAGGCCCCATTCCTTTTTGGAATAAAGAAATAAATAAAAAAACAAAGATTAAAAGATGAGAGTCATGAGGGAGAAAACACAAGATAAACACTTGGCAACGTTCCCAAGAAAGGTTTGCTGTACTAACATTTTATTTTGTTGCAATGATGACACACACACATACACACACACACACACTAGAAAAATCTCAAGCTGGGCTTTGGAGCTGAGGGAGCAGCCGTGTTTGGACAGACTCTCAAAGCATTCATCGCCTAAGTACGCCTCTGTGAAACAGGCCCACAACCACCAAACGACTAAAGACCGCTTTCACGAAACACAACTTGTTACACAAACAATATTTACATCCTGCAAATTCTTTGATATTCTGTCATGCTCTCACGTATCTCTTAGATATTTTCTTTTCCCACACTTGTTCAGGTTCGGTGTGTAGTGCTGCAGAAAGTAGTGGGTGACGCTCGCTGTGAGACTGCAAGAGGCCTACTGAGTGCATTAGAGATATGTCTGAAGAGACCCGTTATGCATTATGTATCTTTTGCAATTGTATGAAAGGTATGGTGTATGTTGTGCGTGCATGTATGTGTGTGTGGGTCTTTGGGCTGGTCAGATAGGGCAGGCCAAGCAGTGAGCTACTGCAGGGTGTAGGATGTAATGATGTCAGCTCAGAGAGTCACACACAAGCCTCTGCTGATTAATGATGCTGCCTGACCTGCTCCCAGGCTCTATCTAAACCTGCCCACGGACACACACAAACACAATGGGCAAGACAAACATGCATACATACATACAGTACATACATAGACATGAACAAACCTTAGTTTGCGCCAAAATAAAAAAATTTAATCTCCGATCTGACTACACGAGTGCAAATATACAGACCTGAATCCATAAACACCCCCACATGTGCACACACATAATGCATCATGCAAGCAAGCATGTGCGGTGTCGAACACTGTTTCATACACACACATAAACACACACCATCATGCGCTGATGGATGGGGCACTCGTGCTCAGTTTGGACCTGACATTCTCGGACAGTATAATACGCAATTACTCTCCCTTATCACCTTGGCCGGGACAATAAAGCCTCACAGTGCCATAGCTCACGCCAGCCAAGGAGAGAATTTGTTTTCACTTTTGCAGAGACACCTCTCTCCATCATGGGGCCACGGTCCAGCCCCGGCTCCACTGGGGCCTAAAAAGAAAAAACAGAGCAGGCCCTCTCCGGGGTTCTGTTCGTGCTGTATGAAATACATAAGCACTGGCCACTGGTGAGCAATGAGGGCTCTTCAGGAAACTGAACTTTACAGTAGGTTGGGATGCTGCGCTCTCAACAAAAGAAATTTCTATAAGCAGTACTCTGCAGCAATGGAGAACATATCTTACTTGTTGAAAGGGGTCTATGTCTGTAGCGATACTTACCATTATTCTGGCACTTATATGTTATAAGAATCAGTGTACGTCGGTTGTGCACAGTTGCCCATGAGGATTATGTCGTAGCTTAAATCTGCTTTTGCAGCGCTCACCCTCGATACTGAACCACTTTCAAACATTGTGATCCCCACAAGTCACTTAAACATGAGAAAACAGGGTCCAGGTTGAAAAATACTGGAGTTAATCTTTAAAGTCTTTACATCAGGTTACGAATGTAGATGTGAAGAATCTGAAGGTTTATACTGACTGATGGCGCACGTATATGTGAATAACCCTCAATATTTGCACATATTATCAATCATTTATCTAGCAAATTGCCACTCGGTGTTGTTATTACTTTAGAAGCCATCACAAGCAAAACTCTAACAGGTTCACAGACAAATCACGGCCACATCTGTTGACTGTTCTGCTGCTTAATGAAAAAAAAATTTTTAACTGTCACATGCTCATGAATTACGGTAAATCATGCTGCTAAAAAATGCATTTAATACTAAATGTGAACTGATTTCTTATTCGAAAGCGGGAGCATAAATAGATAAAATTTGAAGCGGAGCTAAAAGGTTCTAAAGAGAGCGCGGGTGGATTCCTAGGGGGGCCATGCTATCTCTCAGATATGGTAATGGCGTAATTGTCATATTAAAACAACACAACGTGCGTTTAGGAGTCAGCAGGTGTCACAGTTAGTGAAAGCCCACACCAGCCCTCCTACTATACACTGTATTAATTAGTCCAACACTGTTTCAACTTCCTCCCCCATCCATGCACTCACCATGGGAATCAGCCATACTGACGCTCAACGGATACATCACCCCTTCCTCTGCCTCTTTCCGTCTCTCCCCTTTATTTTAGCCATTTCCATATTCCTCCTCCCAAACGAGTGTATGGTAATGGGAGAGGTGTAATTGAGAGGCGCTTCGTTAGAGGAGATTTAAATGTGTTTCTTTGTGTGTGTTAAGAGTTGGGAGGGGGGGTGTATTTGGATCATTGGTGCTATTTGGATCTTATTCTGCCAAGAAGGCCCCGGTTATCATCATTAACGTCTAACCCCCCCTTCCCTCATCTCTCCCTTCACTTTACAAGGTCGCAAACCTTCCTGGCATTGACAGTAAGCGTGTCATCCTCAAAGCCGCCATCGCCTCGAATTGAAACGCTACTCTAACAGGTAGATTGAAACATGAATGCAGCAGCATTCAATAAACAATAATAGCCCCGGAAGGATGGTAGCGTGGCAGGAGTCAGAGGCTACATATCAGTTAGACCATTAAAGATGCCACTGTGACTTTAATGAGAAAAAAAATCCTCATTGTGAACAATAGAGATGGTTCCTTAAACACTGAAGTAAAGAAGTTTCATGGCTTGCATAAATAGCTGCAGAATTAGTCAAGTAGACATCATTAATTGACAGCCCAGGACTCCCAGTGCAATATCATTAGAATATTTTTACCACTATTCCCCAACTATAATTATCCCCCTCTATTATCTATCTCTGTCTGAATAGGAGATGAGTGGCATTTGATAGATCATTCACTCCCTGCTCATTTACATGCATTTGAGGAGCAGCCTTGATGGAGATCACATTGTATCAAGAGAGAACCATAGATGTCGCTCATAACATTTAATATGGATATTTTAATAGCGAAAATCAGATGTATATCTCTGAGAACATATAAATATTTTTTTTATGAGCAAGAGCTGTCAATCATACAAGCGTTTCATCTGCTTCAGACCTAAACATTTCTTTACAAATGCATCACATTTATTTCACAAGCTCTGCTGAACGTTGAAAGGTCAAACGTGGTAACTCGTCTGGTAGCTGCTTATCGTGGTCAGGCCACCGGAGACGTCGGGGTTTTAAACATGTATTCAGAGTGTAAAAGCAGGGCGGAGGCGAGGCCCCTCGCGGCTGTCTGGAGGCCCCCGCATTCAATTCCTCATCCTCACATTAGTAAGCCAGCGGGGCGTTTCCCCAACCTCCCTCCTCCTCCTCCTCCTCCTCCTACCTTGCCCCCTCCTCCCTCCCCTTCCCTGCCCTCTGGACCTCTCAGAACCCCTGGGGCAACCAAAATGTTAATTGGGCTTCTAATTTACTGTTTCATTTGCCACTATCTGTAATGATCATTAAGGATCAGCGCAGGAACAATGGGAGCAGGAACATTTGGCTCGTTCCATGAACAGTATCTTTTTGATACTGCGGTTAGTCCAGTGTAAGGGTTTGATGTGGGACCAGAATTTGCCCTCGGGCAAAAGAATCAGCTAATTTATATGATTAACTCATTCTTTACATACAGTTTCAATACTTAAAGCCTTTGACACAATAAGACAGAGTTTAATGAGACATTTGAATGGGATTCAATAAATATATGCAAGATGGTGTCGTCTTTATGCTGCAGTCTGGTGTTTCTTTCCTTGGGCCTGATCTTGAGGGCCTTTTCACAATTTAATGTCCAAATCAAGATTTGTGTTTTTGTTACACTGCATGCAATCGATCCAAGTAGTGTGGTGTCACGCTGCAAGTATGTGAACACACTGACGAATTAAACATGACATTCTCTCGCCTCGTGGTTGTTACCTATATGAGCTGCATCTCCCCATACTTGCAACTGATTGGTTTGTAGACAGGCACGTCTGATACTGGAGTGTTGTCATTTCAGAGGAAAGCCTTCAATCTCAGTTTGAATTAATGGAGAAACATTGATGAGCAGATTCATTTTGTTGCCTCTATAGTAATACTATAATAATTGACTCTTTAGAAAGTCGGCAAATGTCAATTAAATATTTGGTCTTCTTTAGCCTGCTGGAACTTCCTGTGACTTGACTTAAACCTCTTTAGATCACAGAGAACTTCCTATAATAATTCCAAAGTCCAAACCTACCCTCCCCCCAAAAAATGTTTTTATGTTAGAAACGAACCAAACCATGGTTCAATTTGATCCGGATCAAGACTGCCTCTTATTGTCGGATCAAGGTTCGGCTGCTTGGTCCAAAGAGTGGTCTGAATTCTGGGCTAAACAAAAAATTATTTTACGCTATCTGCAGTTCAAATCTAACCAGAGTAAGCTCTGTGAGGATGTACTTACAACGTCACAATACTAACATGCTCACTATGTCAATTTTGATCTGATTATGGCACAAGATGAAAAGTCAGGAGATCACCAAAACCCAGCAGGAACCATCCTCTGGAAACCATAAATATCTATACAATGGTTTGGGTCAATCAATCAAGTGGAAGTTAAGATATTTCACTGAATAAGTGAAAACTGATTTGTAAAACAACAGTTGAAACAATCGGTTTCACGAAAAAAAAAAAAAAAAAAAAAAAAAAAAAAAAAACGCAACAAAATTCCTGATGATAAATGTATTGTTTCAAATTTTAATTAGCTTAATAACCATGTTTCATCATGGGGCTTTTAATAGCTCATGGTAAATACTGTTTAGCATCAATCAAAATTAGCAAAAATCTCCCAGTACTACTTCCCTCAGTACTTTTCAAACATTTCCAACACATTTTAACAATACCCTTCATGATTTCGGTCACTATAATGCATGAATGAATGAATGAATGAATGAATGAATGAATGAATGAATGAATTTTCATACTGTCTCATCTATACAAAGTCATCTGGGCATCATCAATGTTTGTAATTTTCATGGCAATCCATCTACTAGCTGTTGAGAAACAAAACAAAACTGTCAACCTCATGGTGGCACAAGAGAACAAGTCAGTCGATCAACAGTGTCAGTGGGATTCATCCTCTTGGAATGATGGTTATCTGTACAAAGTTTCAGTGTATATGTATATCGGTCTACGAACTTTGTAGCTGAACTCAAAAGAGCATGTTTTAAAGGACAAGATACAGTTTTCTTTGCAGTTAAATTACATAAAAATCTTCAAAGCATCTTGTATGCATCTTAAATCAAACAGTGTCAGTTAAAAACCTACACTGGTCGATCCTTAATTGCTACAGTCAAGAGACACTTTGTGACACCTTCAGGTACAAGGTGAGATAATCCTTTGATAATTGCAAAATAATAGCCTGACTACAATTATTACTTCTCAGCATTTCATGTGTTTTTTTTCAGAGTTGGACTGCATACAAAAGACTTGAAATGAGCAGAGCGCTTCACTGCAGCGGAGCAGGTGTAGCAAGCTGCCGAAATGACTTTGTCACAGAGGGGAAAAAACGAATGAAGAGTACATCTAAAACCAATGATGGGTTTGAGATCATTCCCTTTCACACTCTTCTGCCACAACCTGACGAGGAAGCACAGGATGAGAGGAAGAGAGAAAGACAGAGAGAGAGAGAGAG
>JAJHUR010136784.1:145-17705 GCA_027495735.1 Lutjanus campechanus
TAATGTATGTATATAGAACAGTACTGTATAAGTTTGAAGTTTTTAAAAGAAGTCTTATTTCTAAAGGCACTTTATGTATTACACTTTATGTAATAAGAGCAGCTTTTTGTTGTGGGAAATGTATTGGATCGTTTGGTCTGATATAAATAAAAGATAATGGAGGTAAATTTGTTTGTTTACTTTATTTAATGGATGCTGACAAATATACCTTGTTTAAAAGAAATCCTGTATGGGGAAAAAGATGCATCGATAATCGTGATAATAATCGTTATAATCGTGATAATAGTAATAATCGTTATAATCGTTTAATAATCGAATTGTTGCACCCAGAATCGTAATCGAATTGTGAGGTGCCTAAGATGGCACACCCCTAGTAACCATGGAGAAAACTCATGTTTAAACTCATGTGCTTTGTGTCATGCCAACAACCCAAAGGATCATTAAGGCTAAAACACACCGCCGGCGGACGCCGCGCGTCAAAACAGCCGCCCCCATTATTTTCTATGGAGAAGCCCCACACCGGCGGCGCCAGGTGTGCGCCGGTGCACGCCCCGCGGGGCTTTACGCCACTGTCCTATTCCCAGCGTCGCCGTGCCTGAAAAAAACGCGGGTTTACCATGAGAAACAGCAGTTCAGTGCTTTAATATAATGTTGGCTCAACTACAGTCGTTATTTACTTGTGTGTTTCTTGCTTTTCACTGTAGTTTCAACTGTGTCATCTGTTCCTCCTGTGCTCCAGCTCCTCTCTCTGCCTGCAGTCTGTCTCCCTGCAGCTGATCTCTGCCTCTGCTCACATGCTTCCTGAGCTGTCTCTCATGGCAAGACTAGAGCCTCTTTACAGACACTTTTGCTGTTTGTCTTGACTTGGTTTGACTCGGCTAGTCAGGCCTGCACGGCAGGAAACTAAACTTCAAACCACAGAAATCAATTTAAAAACTACAAATTACTGAGAGCTGAACACACAGAAACTTCTACAGATTAGATCTGTGTCTCTGCTCTCCTGCACAGACAGGAGCTCAGTCTGACAACACATGCTTATTTAAGGGGAGAGGTGGAGGGTCGGAGATGCCGAGGTCAAGAAATATCCCTAGCCCAGTGTCCTGGACGAGGGTGACACGCCACGGCGCTGCGCTTCCCATGTGTGTTCATTAGAACGGTGATGCGCGTCACGCGACGCGCCGTGCCGCTGCGCCGGCGGTGTGTTTTAGCCTTTAGGGTCTGTACAAAGGAACAACAAATGTAAATGTTGCCATTAGCAACAACATATAGATAATGTCAATGCCATAGTTTTTACAGCAGCCGTACAAGCAGAGGATTCTCCAGAATCAGCTGTGTAAGTGTTTGTAAGTTTTATTGATCCCCTGTCTCTCCACAGCCTGCATCCACAGGGGATGACAGAGCCATGTGTTTCACCTGCAGTGTGTGTCTGGTCTGCTGGGAACCTACAGATGAGCCGTGGTGAGTGGACTGGATCATTAACTATGCATTCATTTACTGTGACATATCAACAAGTTTCCTACTTAAAGAGTGTGCACACACAGAGGTGCACATCTGAGTTCAGTGCAAGTCTATTAAAACTAAAACACTTAATCATAGTTGCCCTCATCATCACCTTGATGAAGGCAAAAAAGCGGAAATCTTAGGACAGGTTCTAATTTTAAGATCAACAATGGCCATTTCTGCACTTCTCCCAAGGTCTGAACACGAGCGGCATTCTCCCAACTGTCCATTTGTGAAGGGCGAGCACACACAGAACGTGCCACTGTCAGTGACACTGGCCACCAGTCCCGCCCAGTTTCCCAACAGCCCCGACAGTTCGGACAAGATCGCCTGCTATGGCTTCGGTAGCTGCCCACAGTTCCTGGCTGCTGCCACCAAGAGGGGCAAGATCTGCATCTGGGACGTCTCCAAAATGATGAAGGTCAGAGCGTCAAACTGTCCGACACAGTATCTTCACACAGTGTCTTCTGTTCCGCTTTCAAAGATGTTGTCTGACTGTAAATGTTAGTGTTTACCCCAGATTAAACAATGTGTGACTGTGTGGTGAACAGGTGCACTTGAAGTTTGACATCAATCCATACGACCCGGCCATCCTGAGGCAGCTGATCCTGTGTGGTGGTGAGCAGAGCCAGCAGACACTGACCGAGTCTCGGAGACCAACTCTTGCCTGGCTCGAGGAGTCGTCCTCCTGCTCTGATCTGCCCAAGCTAGAGGGAGACAGGTGAAACACACATGCTCATTCATATAAAGTATATACTAGTGTTGTCACTAAACCAAAAGCTGTCTTTGATACTAATACCAAATTTATTATCACGATACACAATAACAAAATGATACTTGAGACTTCACTGATACTGGTTTGATACTTGATACCTAACAGATCAGAAACAGATGTCCACAAGGCACATTAACCCTGAACGTACAGTATGCTGCTGCAAAACCATAAGACCCAATGACAATGAAATCTGAATGATTTCGTTTTAATTTAATACACTTGAGGGAACATTTCTGTTCTGTGATTATAGTGTTTGGGTAATATGTTAATTTACATGATAAATTATAGACCCACCCAGCACAATGCTCACGTGGTATTCTTTGGATTGTACCATAACTACAAAACATGATTTTAATGTTATCCAGCAACCCAATCACACTTTATTTTTATAGTCAGGGGCATTATGTTCACAATGGGCACTGTTATGCTGGTTAAATTTCATCAGTGTGCCTTTCTTACTGGCTCCTCAGTACATGGCTGCCGTAGTTTAGAAGTGACATGTGGCTGGAGCTAGTAGCCCTTCGCTCTTGAGATAATTCTTTTTTTTAAAAGACACCAAATCCTGTTCAGTCTGAAAATGTGAAGCATTTAGTGAGTTGTCATGTTTTGTAGTTTAATGTGTAGTGTTTGTATTGCACAGCACAAAGTGGCATGGATTATAGTGACATTTAAAATACGATTTGGCGATTGTAGACTGTGATTAATGGTTTCAAATGGCTCTTAATACACAGTATTTTGTCAGACAGTGTTTAACATTATCAGTTAAGAAATTGTGCTCACAGAGTAAATTTTGTGTTTAATTGACAGGGAAATTAGTCTCCAGGAACATCCCTAATATGTACAATTTAATACACGTTTCTCACAGTAAACCCATAAGCACCTACCACGGCTGGTGTATGTTGAATATCAAGAGTTAAATGTGAATAGTTCACCTCTGCAGTGTCATCCCTTAATCCACGCTTTGTTTAGGATTAGTATATACCTCCATTTGAAATCCAAAAGCACACTTAAGTAATGCAAACAATCTCAAGGTACCAAACAACAAATTCTTGAGGCTGAGGTTGCTGTGCCAACATGTGAACTGTGTTGTATAGCAGAGAAGGTGCGAAAGGGTAACTCAGAGGCGTGAACTGTAATGTGTGAGCCACATGAGCTCCAACAACCTCACCAGAAAACTTTTCACTTCCCCAAACAAAGCCACTTATCATGTAGCGCATGCGCACAGGCAGCTGCACCTGTGGCTGACTCTGATGCTGCTAGACAATATTTAATGTGAGTTTTTCATAATATGGTATTCAAAAATGTTATAATGATAATTAGAAATGTGTTAATGATATTGAAATTGGAAACTGTAATACTAATCCTGAGGAATTTCACTGTGGTATATCATTAAATCGCTGCTGTAGTTTTACCCCATATTTGGAGTATTTCTTCCTCTACTAAAAAGAAAAAAATGGAAGTAAAGAAAGCACGGGAAAGCTATTACAAGTACTGCTGATACATGTATCACCTGTTCAGCTATGAATGGACTGAATCCTTAAAGAGTTGTAACATTGAATAACTCGTTCATAACATGATCCTGCTGCAGAATGATGTGAAACCAAAAACAACTGCAGCAAAATTGTATTGATATGAATGAATAGTTCATTTGGATGAATGTGTATGTAGGCACGTATGGTATTCAGAATGTGCCATGGTATGGAGGTTGTGCGTGTGTATGAATCTATACATGTATATGATTATATGTATAAGTATTATGAATTACTGTATGCTTACTTGTTTTAATTTTTTTAATGTGGACTCTTGGAAGATTAGCCAATGGCTAAAAGAGATCCAAATAAAATCAAATCAACAAAAAATGTTAACAGAACCAGTGTGAATGACTT
The DNA here is from genome assembly GCA_027495735.1 of Lutjanus campechanus. Classification (NCBI taxonomy): domain Eukaryota; kingdom Metazoa; phylum Chordata; class Actinopteri; order Lutjaniformes; family Lutjanidae; genus Lutjanus; species Lutjanus campechanus. The sequence goes on from JAJHUR010136784.1 coordinate 4,307, forward strand.
GAAAGAGAGTGGCCAAATACTGTGACACCCAGTCCTTGTTAGTGTGTGTCTGTGTGTCAGTGAGTCACAGCTCTCAGTCGGTGTTTGATCGTGTTACAACCACTTGCTCTTTTCCAGTGACGACCAGTTGGAGGATTCAGACAGTGATGAGCATTCCCGATCCGAGTCAGTAACAGGTATGAAGATGTGAACTGTCACTGTTTATTGTTTTGTTTGTTTGTATTGTTGTTTTCCTTGACTGGACAGGAGAAACCTCAGTCCTGTTCTTGTGCTTGTGTTCCAGGCCAGCAGTCCCAGTGGGAGAGCATGGATGTGAGCCTCGGGGTGACGGCGCTGAGCGTGCTCCAGCAGCCAGAGAAGCTCCAGTGGGAGGTGGTGGCCAGCGTGCTGGAGGACACGGTCAAGGACCTGGAGGAGCTGGGTGCCAACCCGTCACTGAACCAAGCCAAGGCCCACAGCCAGGCCAAAGCAAAGGACAAGGTCCCGGACCACCACAACATTCCCTTCCCCTGCCTTCTAGCTGGAGGTCTACTAAGCTACCGCTCAGCATCCAGCACACCCATGGCTGGGCCCCCACCCCCACCGGCAGCCCCAGCTACAGCACGCAGGACCACAGATGGTCCCCTTAGGACTCAGGGCCCTGAGCCCTTCCACCCTGGGCCTCTACAGGACCAGGGCCCCATGGAGATAGAGACCTGCAACCCTCAGACTGCAGCCCAGGAGCAGGGCTTCTCTAACCTAGCAGGTTCCCAGCCTTCCAGCCCGTCTTCTGTGGCAGCTGTGCGTAGGACTGTGCCTGTGCTGCTGCTCTACAGCATCAGAGAGGTGGACGACAAGTCATCGGGACAGGTGTTTGCTCAGATGAACAACCTGATGAGTAAGGGGCTCCATGAGGAGGGCTTCACCGTGCCACAGATCATAGAGATGGAGTTTGACACACACGAGCAGCTTCTCCTTCAGGATCCCCCCATCACCTACATCCAGCAGTTTGCTGATGCAGCCACTAACCTGGCGGGGTTAGATGGTCATGTGGACAAATGGAGCACACTGGCTGCTGCCACTGTCTCCACCCCACCTCGACCTGGTGCGCTGGTGCAGTGCCTGAGGCTGCCTAAACAGCTGGAGGAGGAGAACCTTTATGTGGACTCCATCACACCCTGCTGGGATGGTGTGCACCTCCTGGTCGGCCTGCAGCCATGCGGTGCTGAGTCTCTGAGCGCTACGAACCAGGTGGAGGCTCTCAACAACCTCAACCGCCTGCACTCCGCTCTGTGCAGCCAGCGCAAAGGAGACTCCCTACACCCAGTAGCCAATGGGGTGGAAGGCCACCACCCAGGGGGGTCACCGCCTCAGACACCCCTGATCCTGCCACCAGGAGACCAGCAGCAGCAGCAGCAGCAGCAGAGGGCCCTGAGTGGTGGGAGCGGAGGTTATCTTGCACTCTACAAGCTCAACTACTCCACCCGTATAGTCACTTTGGACGAGGAGCCCATCAAGGTGCAGCAGATCTGGGACCCATGTGATGCCATCACATCTCTCATCCTGCTGCCTCCAGATGTGCTGGACAGCAGGGAGGATGACAGTGAGGAGGCTCCTGAGGAGGCTCTCCCCTCAGGATCAAAAGCAGGCTCATCTGGGTTTGGAATGAGCACAGCAGGCTCTGCTGGTGCTGGAACTGGGACTGCATGTGGAGCAGCCACAACCAGCAGTAGCGCCACCATCACCAGTCCCTCCACCTCTGCCTCTAGCCACAAAGAGTGCAAGCGGGTGGAGGTGGCAGGCCTTGGTCACCTGGTGGTGACGACTCGGGCAGGCTACATTATGATACTGGACCTGTCCACTTTGGAGGTCCTAGCCAAGGTGGAGCCGCCTAAAAAGGAGGGGTCAGCTGAGGAGACAGACCCCTTTGTCTCAGTCACCTATTGCTCTGGGACCGACCGCCTTTGTGCCTGTACCAAAGGTAAGTGTTTCCCTCCTGCAGACAGCAGCACTGTTGACACCTGGGATGGATGGGTAGGCTGGCTTTAAAGGGTAAACCTATTTTACTCTTTAACAAAAAGGTCTCTCTCTGTAGAGATCCTTTCCATAATGTTGGGGGAATTTATTATTCAACTCTTCAGTAATCGTGAAGCCTTTTCATTTACAAACTGGGTGTTTTATATTTTAAAAAATAATTTAAGGCTAGGGCTGGCGATATTTTATATTTTTCTTATTGTTAGTAATTTTTACTTTTTATTGTCAGTAATCCCATGAAAAGATCCAAACCAACAATGTGTTAGTCCATCTCTCAATACCATATGACTTCTTTAGCCTGTCACTGATGTGTTTTTAATTGTTTTTGGACAACAATGGAGAGGGAAAAGATAGATCAGGCTTTTATACACACACCGTGCTTGTCAGTATGATAACTGTCTTTTATGTTTTGTTGACAATAAGAAATATATAAAATAGCTATAGTGTTATCCCTCTAAAATAATTTTAAAAATGTTATTGGTCATTTGTTTTTAGTTTGTGTCCTGTGACGTCTCTCAAATTGGCAAAAACCAATAGAGCCCAACCATTAAATTTAATCAGGCCAATATTTTGGCCCATATTGGCTCATTGCAGATATATTGTATTGGTGGATATGTAAGTCAATACATGACAAGAAACTGAAGTATGTAAATGATGAAAGAACTATTTTTGTGCCTATACTGATATTTTATATAGCCCAAAATGATATTGTGTTACTGACACAGGAAACTAAACAAAAGTACTATCTAGAAACATTATCAGATCTGAACTTACAATCAGTATCTGAGTATCACTATCAGATTTAAAAATCCTGTATTGGTCAGGCTAAAAATTATATAATAAACTTAAGTTTACAGTCTCTACTGTAATATTGCAACATTTTGTGTGGCTCATAAACACTTTCTGAGATGATGCATGAAAAATGTAGTAGTAATGTAGTCAAAACATTTGAAGCATTATCAGGTTACCTAAAATTATTCAGTTAGTGCATTTGGTTGGATGCAATGCACATTTACACCATTTTACTAATTCCTCCAAATGTCCATTACTGTATTTATTGACATGTACCTTTTGATGTTATGTTGATGTTTTCACTCTCATTGGGCATGCACTGTGACGTGAGTTGTTGGGGGGGGGGGTATTTTTTTTCTTTTCTTTTTTGTTTTGGATTCACAAGTGATTTCTACTTTTGAAAAAGGAAAAAAAAAAAAAACTTCTGTCAGAAAGTTTTTAGGATGAGCTTTGCTGTTTCATGTAATTCACTGTACTGTACACTGTAGTGGTCCAGCACCTGCAGGTAGGCATTAATATACTGTGTAGATCAGGGGTGCCCAACCTTTTTTGACCCAAGATCTACTTTTCAAGTAACAAACCTCCCGAGATCTACCAGTTCAGTGTCAACATCGCAAACCCACACACATCGTTTCCAGCCTGCAGTAACTAACCTCACAACACTTTTTCTTGTTGTCACACAACCACTAGACATCACATCACAAACCCTCCCTCTCTCAAACACACACACACAGACAAATTCCTCTCACACAGTTGCCAGTTTGCATAGTGTGCTGTAGCAAAAACCCGCTCTCTCTGCTCCTCTATATTTAACAACATAAAACTTCAACAAAGACAATACATATCCTAACAACAAAAACTTATAATAAAACCACACATATCCAACAACATAGCACAAAACATAACACATCCAACGACGCATAACTACAACAAAACAAAACATACAGTTACACATAAAAAAATAGTGATGTCAAACGATTAAAAATTTTAATCAGATTAATCACAGGGTTAATGTGGATTAATTTTGATTAATCACGATTAAATATTCATTTTTAATCTATATTAATCGTGTTTCATTTTGCATGAGCAAACAGACTCAAGAAAGAACATTTATCCACTTTACATGAGGTCTTCAGTTCACAAAAAAATCCTGGAGTTTTAGGAGAAACAGGGTAGCAGCCTCATCCAGTACAATGGCAGTGAATGGTGACCACGGATAAAACGTTAAAAAAAGGACACAAAACAAACACAAAATGTCTCCATCCCGCTTGTGTGGTGTAATCAAAGTGTCCGCGAGCCGCGACATTAAAATTTAACCGCAAAAGATGCCGTTTACGGCATGTTTTTGGCAGAAATGTCAACTGTAGCATGTAGCCGGTAGGATGTAAACATGGCGTCGATCTCGCAAGACTTCCGCACGTGTGTCCATTAAGATATATACAAAGTCTCGCGAGATCGACGCCATGTTTACATCCTACCGGCTACATGCTACAGTTGACATTTCTGCTAAAAACATGGCGTAAGTGGCATCTTTTGCGGTTAATTTTTAATGTCGCGGCTCGCGACTCCAGGATTTTTTTGTGAACTGAAGACCTCATGTAAAGTGGATAAATGTTCTTTCTTGAGTCTGTTTGCTCATGCAAAATGAAACACGATTAATATAGATTAAAAATGAATATTTAATCGCGATTAATCAAAATTAATCCACATTAACCCTGTGATTAATCTGAATGGGTTATCATGTAAAGTGGATTATCACTTTAATGTGGCCCTGTTATTCATGTTTTTGTATTAATGCAGCAGGATCGTTTACATCAGTGTCACTCTGAGCAGACAGCAAACTGCACACCGACACACACCGAGGAGAGGAAGAGGAGAGACAGAGTCTGGACTCTTCATCATGACTTACAATAATGCAGCGCAGTCACAAACGTTTTGTGGAGGAGACGAGCGTCGTCAGTTTGGACTTTAAAAAGACTGATATTTTTATCTGTAGTGTTTAAACCACAGAACAGTACAGTAACATCAGGATTCATCAGTAAAGTTTTTATCGGTGCTTCACGCTCCCCCTCCCTCCCTCCCTCCTCTCTGCAGCTCGTCTCTCCTCCCTCGCTGTTATGATTGATCGGCATGAAATAATTAAATATTTAAAAGTACATAAATCGGACTTGGAGTAAAAAAAAATCATGCACCACAGACGTGCACGTTAATATTATGATTCATGATCATTAAAGTTTTTTATATCAAGTCGACACACCTGTCCATATTCACACGCTCTCTCCTTCTCTCTCTCTGCTCAGACTTATTGTTACTTTTACCTGGTTTCAGGTGGAGCTGCAGCTCGATCAGCACTTGCTTGTCTCCTTCCTCTTATACTTCTGTTTCTTTGCGCTGAGCCAGACAAGCCTGTTTACATTGTCAGGTGAGAGAAGCTCGCGTCTTCGCAGCTGCGAGCTGATTCATTTCCAGCTGATCAAACCATTGATCAGGCCAATATAACAGAACGTTCGTTAATGCACGTTAAAAACAATTAGTGCCGTTAAAAGGAATTTGCGTTAACTTCGACAGCCCTAAAAAAAACTATTTTTTTTTCATTTTTTCCTACACCCCTCACGATTGACTTGGGATCAGTCCACGATCTACCAGTAGACCGCGATCAACTGGTTGGGCACTCCTGGTGTAGATAAATAAACTGAGCTTATTGGTTAAATGAAAGTGATAGAATAGTAGCTATTCATTTTGTTTCTGCTCTCCTCTGCAGGTGGAGAACTTCATTTCCTTCAAATTGGAGGTGTGTGTGACGATATAGATGATGGAGACATGTTTATTGATGGCCCCCTTTCTAAAGGGGCTGATCTGCTGCTTGAGGGGGCCAAGCCCTCCTCCAACCCCTCTAGCCCCGGGATCACAGGTAGAACTGACACAAGACACCTCGGTCTTTCACTGAACTTCACACTGCAGTCTTGACTTATTTGGCCTCCCAATTGATCCGACGACCCACATTTGTCCCCCAACTTGTCTTTGTCCAGGAGTGGACCTCCTTGTGGACCAACCGCTGACCACGGAGAGCCTCATGTCGCTGGTGGAGCTGACACGCTTCGAGACATTGACTCCACGCTTCTCCGCTACAGTGCCACCGTGCTGGGTGGAGGTGCAGCAAGAGCAGCAGCAGCGACGGCACCCGCAGCACCTTCACCAGCAGCACCATGGAGACGCAGCCCAACACACCCGCACCTGGAAGCTTCAGAGTGACAGGTAGCTGCTTCTGACTTCTTTGATATTGTCAGGCAAAACAATGGGTTGACATGGGCAACACAGTACTTGCATACATTCTTGTAGGCTCACATTTTTTCAGTATTTTCCAAATTGTATAGTATATGGTAGTCTTAAAAGGATATTCCACCCCCAGATGATAACCACTCAATATGTACTCACCCCTATGCCGATGTAAGGATAGGTGAAGATCTTCAGTTCACAAAACAATCCCGGAGTTACAGCAGAAAACAGCGTTGCAGCCAAATCCAGTACAATTGCAGTGAATGGTGACCACAGATAAAATGTAAAAAAAAGAACACAAAACAAACACAAAATGTCTCCATCCTGCTTGTGTGGTGTAATTCAAGTGTCCGCGAGCCGTGACATTAAAATTTAACCACAAAAGACGCCATTTACGCCATGTTTTTAGCCAAAATGTCAACTGTAGCATGTAGCAGGTAGCATGTAAACATGGCGTTGATGTATCGCGAGACTTTGTATATCTCTTAATGGATGCACGTGTGAAAATAGCGCAAGATATAGTCTTGCGATATATCGACAAAGTCTTGCGAAAGTGTGATGTGTATTGGTCTGAGGCCATCACCCATTTGGTGGTCTGTATGATTGAGACTGATTCGCTGCTGGTCAGCGTGGCAGAGGACGACGGTTTCAAAGAGAGATTGTTGTCTTGTTGTTGGTTGTTACTCAGTATGGGGTGTGCTGGCAAATACAATTTCATTTCTTCAAAATGCCCTTATCTTTAGGTAGTTGTAGGATCTTTTACTGTTCCACACAGATCTCTTGAGATCATCTTCTCTAAATTCACTAAATTCTTTAGATGAGCTGGAACAGAAAGTGTCTGGAATAGGTATATTATCTCTCGGAGTGCGTTCATGTTTTTACTTTCAATTTTGGTTTGAAATGTCATGTTTTTGGGATCCAGACTTCTACAAATTTAGTAGAGGATGAGTCCTTTGCCAGTCTACATTTGGACAGGTAGCTTTAAAAACAAATGATTGGATGGCTGACAGGTGGAAGGGCTCCTCCTGTAATCACTCAGCTTCAGTGCTTTAGTTGAATGTCCCGTTTATTACTCATGTTCTTTCTGCAGCTCCAGCTGGGACGAGCATGTGTTTGAGCTGGTGTTGCCCAAGGCCTGCATGGTGGGCCACGTGGACTTCAAGTTTGTCCTGAACGCCAACATCGTCAACATTCCTCAGATCCAGGTCACTTTACTGAAGAACAAAGCACCCGGGCTGGGCAAAGTCAGCGGTGAGGACACTGCTCTGAGATTTGTTCCTTATGAAAGCTTTTACTGACTGTTCACTGTACAGTGCTGCACATGTACATGTAGATTCATATTTTTTGCAAGTTTGGTGTTGCAAGATTATGTCTTTCCAATATGAACTAAAAACAGAGTGCAAGGTTTTGAATGGAGGACTCTGTGTCTGAATCTTGCTTCTCATGTGCGTAACAGAGACGGCAGTGGACAGGCAGATCTCCTTCCCCCTCTCCAGTGTCCTCCATGCCAATGGGGAGAGAAACGGCCAGCCTCTGCTGCATGACTTCACAGAGGACATCCAGTTCATGGACATAGAGGAGACATCAGGTAAAGAATACAACCACTTGACATTAACATGTGGTAGCACAATGCAACTTTCACTTAAAGATTGACAGAAATAGTAATGGCAGCAGTGGTGGTGATGAACTTTGTGGTTATGACCCTGCACACTGAGCTTTGCAAGAGCAGTCCACAGGAACACCCCATCAATGGAGGCCAAGCTGAACTTGGCCAATTTCCCCTTTTAATCGGGATACTAAAGTGAGCAATCAAATTCTACAAACACTGAAAAAACTAGTGACCCCACCTCTTACCATTACAAAGCTCTCCATTGCCCAGAGGAGAACATAGAGAGGAGTTCCCTCAGCCAGCTGGTCCTGAGGCTTGCCTCTTTTAACAGCACAAGGCCTCAGGACGGCCCTACACAATCTGGGCCAACCAAATTATTGCTAAACAAAAAGAAAATGACATTAACTATTGGACATCTACTCACAAAAACAAATTTCAATGTTATTTGGCTCTCAAATTTCAATGTTATTTGGCTCTCAACAGACGGTACACAGTGGCAAACTATCTGAACATGGTGACTGATCAGAAACTGAGAAAAGACATTAACTATGAACAGACTCAGTGATCACAGCCTGGCCGTAGAGACTGGTAGACAGGCAGACCTGGCATCCCAAAGAAGACGGGCTGTGTCAACTGTGTCCACAGAGACAGACGGAGACAGAGCAACATTTCCTGCTACACTGTAGCAAACATGAAGATATTTGGACAAAGTTCCTCACAAAAGTTAAATGTAAACTCAAAGATTTCAATACAGTCTCTGAAACCAAAATGAAATATCCGGTGCGTGTCACAGCACAAGGACAAACACAACAACACATGACAGATGTTCATTCTCCTCACAGCTTATATTCTGCCTTTTACTCTGCCTTTTATTTTTTAGGATTTTGTGTTTATGTATTGTTAATATTGTTAAAATATTGTTATATTCTTTATTATTTTGTTTTTTATTTCAGTTTTAACATTTACTTTTTACTGTATATTGTATTATATGTATTGTGTATAATATAACTTTTTGCTTTGGCAACGTGTTACATCTAAAACGTCATGCCAGTAAAGCTGATTGAATTGAAATTGAACTTGAATGTGTGTAATATCATGGGTATTATCCACCCTGAGTTCATGTGTTTGTGTGTTTGCTGTAGGCTCTGTGCTGTGTCCATTCCTAGAGGACCACAAGGAGGACATCCTGTGTGGTCCAGTGTGGCTGGCCAGTGGCCTGGACCTCTCTGGCCATGCAGGCATGCTCAGCCTCACCAGCCCCAAGCTGGTCAAAGGTAACACCCATCTCATTTACTCACTGATCTCAGTCAGTGAAGGTCAGTCATCTATGAACTTGTGAGTGTGTCAGTGTTTCTCACTCGTCACTGCTCCTCCTTTCACTGCAGGCATGGCGGGAGGGAAGTACCGCTCCTTCCTGGTTCACATCAAAGCAGTGAGTGACAGGGGGATGGAGGAGAGCCCCCGGCCTGTGTTGAGAATGCCCAGTGCCAAGCCTCAGGGCACCAAACCCCACTCTCTGTCTACCCTACTGCAACGGGCTCAGGCCTCCAAGGTACAAACTCACACAGTCTACCCTTCATCAAATGTACATTCATGTTTTTTCAAGTCTGTCTTACAACAATCAAGATGCCTATACGAACATGGAAGCAGTTCTTGCGTGCTGTAATAATTTCTTCAGTTCATACTGGCCATTACAGGAATAGTTTAGATTATTTGTGCAAACAGGTGTTTTTTACTGCCCTGATTCATGGTTATTATTCAGAAATTGTCATATGTGTTTCCAGCTAATGGGTCTGGTGCCTGGTGTCTAGGTCAAAGTAGTTTAACCATGACATTAAGGGAATATTTTGGATTATTAGCAGCAGGAGTACCAGTGTAGGAAGCTTAACAATGTTCTGCTGTGTGACAGGGTCAGCAGCAACACAAATTAGACAACAAAAAATGTATATCAGTTTAAGTGCACACTATATTTAGGATATTTTCACTGCTTTTCTTTGCTGTCAGACAGCAGGAAAAAATGCTATTTTATATAAGTCAGATATCACTCTCTCCAAACCAACCAAACTCCATTGGCAAAATCAGTCATTTTACATTGAATTTTGCCTCTAATTTATTAGCCTCTAATACCAGTCTTTCACTTTATTTGTGTTATTGTGTGACTTGTCTTTTCAAAGGTAAGTTCAGATTCAGCAAAGTCCCACAATGACACAAAGAAACTAACAAATAGAGGCAGCCGTAGACTGTTCTGCGAGGTGAAATTGTTGCTTTTGCTTAAGTAGCTTAGCTTATATAACCACGGTTTCCCCCCAACAGCAAGGTAAAGCAGTGAAAATGCAAATATAACGTGCACTTAAACTGATAAAAAATGTATATCATAATGAGCCTTGTGAACTGTGTTTATTACATCAATAACCTGTGCCTACACAACTACATAAAGCTTCTCTTCGCAGTGGTACTACCCAGCAACAGATTCACAAGTCAAATTCATTTAACTGTGTATTCTTAATTTGTGTGTGTGTGTGTGTGTGTGTGTGTCTGTGTAGGAGAAGGTCTCTGCAGTGAAAACAGAGAGCCCAGCACCCTCAAAGAAAGTAGAAAACTTGCGAGGCTGTGATCTGCTGCAAGAGGTTTCAGTCACAATCAGAAGGTTTAAGAAGACGTCAATACCCAAAGAAAGGTCAGCTCACTGCTGGTTTTGTTCACACTGCTGTCAAAATGTTGTCATAATGAACACTACGCTGTAGGAGTACACATGCAGCACTAAGACACATCTGGAAGAAGTTTAGTGTTACTAGTAAGATATATATCATACATTTAGTCAGCTGACAATGTCTCCTTGGGTCAGGTTTGTTTCTCCTGGACATATTGCAGAAGTTAATTTTCTTTTTCTTCTCTTGTGCTTTTCAGGGTTCAACGCTGTGCTATGCTACAGTTCCTAGACTTCCATGAGAAGCTGTTGGACGCGCTGTGTCGGCGGACGGAGGCCAGCCCGGCCACTGAGCACGCCCAAAGCCTCATCCTAGACATTTTGTGCTGGCTTGCTGGGGTTTTCTCCAATGGACCCTGCAGGTAGAACTAAAGTTCCAGCACAGCAAGTCTGATGGTATCATCTAAGACAGTGATTCCCAAACTTTTTCCACTATGCCCCCCTTTCGGAAGCCAACAAAAGTTCAAGCCCCCCACCACAAAATTTTCAATAAATTGTTAACAATAACTGGGGATGGAACTGATAAAAAAAAAAGAATTCAAAAGTTAAATTTTAGCAAAATGAAGGTCAGCTGGATAGAAACTCGTGTTTATTCCCCCTACATAGATCATATTCATTCAGCTTTGTTTCACTCTTTTTTTTCTCCCCTGATCTTTCGCGCCCCCCTTGCAGTGGCTCCGCACCGCCCCCCAGTTTGGGAACCACTGATCTAAGACATCTAGGTCAAACATTATGTCCACTTTGAGATTTTCAAAGACAAGTGATATATATACTGTGGCTTTGTTTTAGCTTGCGAGAAGGGAAGGAGGGGCTGCTGGCAAAAACCCGGACACGACTGACTGATATTGTGCGGATGTGTTTCTTTGAGGCTGGCCGGAGCATAGCGCACAAATGTGCTCGCTTTCTTGCACTTTGTATTAGGTAAGAAACTTTTCACTGATGATGTTTTTGGCTCTTTTCCACTATGTACACTTTACGACCCTGTAAACCCGGAGCATCCCGGAATCTGAACCTGTGAGAAGCTGTAATGGTCAGGTTCCAGGTTCTGTCGGGTTTTCCAATGTGTTTGTCCAAAATGGAACACTGCAGATATACGGTATGTAAATATGTGAGGTTACACTATATACTATATTCTTTGTCATTCATGACAGTAATAGAAGAGTCTTTAGGTTTTGGACTGTAGTTCAAACAAAAGGAGGAATTTGACAACACTTTGGCCTCTGGGAAATGATTGCAATTTTCCACATTTTTGTAACATGTTATAGGCTAAAAGATTAATTGCGAATATTGCATTGTATATTAACTGATAATAAAAATAATCATTACAGATAAAGCAGGACAGAAAAGCAGAAAAAGAGCACACGAGACAGACACCAGACCAGCTACCATACAGCTGACTGGTTCTACAGAGCCTGCTCTGTCTCTGCTCCACACTGTCCAGTTCCATCTGAGTCCAAAGATGAAGAGTTGGTGGGAAAGAATCTGTTTCTTCTCTGAGCGTTTTGTTTCCCTTCAGTGGAATGATGTAGTGTTAGATCACAAACTCTAGCTTGTTGGAAAAAAATATTTCACTACTTGAAACGTGACTTGATTTTGAAAATACCAGTGCTACAGGAACGTTACTGGGACATGCAATTTATAAAGTGACTTAGTCCCCAACACTGTATGAACAGAACACTGGATAAAAACACATGCTGGATATATCTATATATATATATATCTATCTATCTATATATTGGGGCGGCTGTGGCTCAGTGGTAGAGCGGGTCGTAACCCTAACCCCGGCTCCGCTGGTCTACATGTCGAAGTGTCCTTGGGCAAGACACTGAACCCCACATTGCCCCCGATGGCTGCGCCACCGGTGTATGAATGATTTCTGATGCACAGGTTGGGTCTTTGAAGAAGAAGCCACCTGTGTCATTAGTGTGTGAAAGTGTGTGCTAATGTGACGTGTAGTTGTGAAAGCGCTTTGAGTAGTCTATGACTAGAAAAGCGCTATATAAATACAGTCCATTTACCATATATTGAAGCAGACTTTCTTTCAGTGCTTATTTAACTCCTTGTCCTGCATTATTATTAATTGTGGTGTTGCATTTCTTCCCCTGAGAGTACCTGAGCTCGGTTTAGTGCCTCCTCGTGAACAGGGTACAAATGTTGGTTCAGGAACTTGCTAACAAAGTGTGTACAGTGGAAACTGTATGATGTATGATAATATCTACACCTCATACCATGGGTTGTGAAGTTGCTGTAGTGGAAAAAGCCTACATGATATAGTTATTGCACATGTTGGGTTTGTGTGGCGATGATAATGAACATGCTGTTTAATACCTCGCTGTAGCAATGGGAAAGGAGACCCAAGTCAGCAGGGTTTTGGTGTGAGTCTTCTGAAGGCTCTGCTCGACAATATGCCTTACTTGCCTGCAGCAGCAACAGGTGGTAAGTAACTGACCAACAACACAGAACAGCATACTGTTTCTCCTTCATGACTCCCCAGTATTAGTGTTCTCACCTCTCTCTCTGTTGTCTGCTTTCAGGCTCAGTTTTCTGGTACTTTGTGTTGCTGAACTATGTAAAAGAGGAGGACCTCGCTGGCTGCAGCACCGCCTGCGCCTCCCTGCTCACCGCCATCTCTCGACAGCTGCAGGACCGCCTCACCCCACTGGAGGCACTGCTGCAGACAAGGTACCTTCTAACTTCTTAGTTCGGGAGAGGCTTACAGCCTCTGTCACCATTTTATTCTATAATTAGGGGCCGGGCAGTAATTCACCAACATGTAGCCCCGATACTGAAGAAACGTTTGTACATTTAAACCTATTGCAAATTATGAAGTCCATCACTCTGTTTTTTCAAAAACTGTAAAACTTATTAAACCTATCTCCTCCCACAATTTTTGCTCAATTGACACCAAACTTGCTGCAGAGCATCTTCAGACTGTCCTACACAAACCATCCACACAGATTTTTGATTTATGGAAAATTGAGCCTACAGTGCATCAAAATGTT
>JAJHUR010136785.1:0-18018 GCA_027495735.1 Lutjanus campechanus
CCTGGTATCGAAAAAATATTCAAATATTGTAGAATGCTTTTGGCAAACTTAATTAACAGTAGAGTGACAATTAAAATATTTTTTTTTATTGTTGATTAATTTTAGGGCTGCATGTTGCATTGTAATGGGAATGATAATTTTTGCATCACAATTTCCATTTTTACTCAAAAGATTCATGTCAGTGATGTGACATGTATTTGGGTCTGTACTAGGGCTGCACAATTGATTGAAAGTGCAATATGCCAACTGCACAAGCTGCAATTTTTTGGATAAAACATTATAATAAAGTACTGCTGTGCTGCAGAGATGCTCTGGCCTAAACATCTTGTTCTCCAGCTGCAAGAAAACACATTTGTACAGTTTGTACAGAACCCAACAAATTAAATTAAATGAAAATTGTGATGCAAAAATGATTTTTCCTACTAATCATGAGTCATAGTTCCAATATCTGTCAAAATAATCTTTTTACCATATTGTGCAGCCCCAGTCTGCAGCACTACAGGACTTCATTATGCTGCTGTTTTTTCCTTTATCAAAATGTTGCAGCCTCTGTGTGTTTGAATATTAGACTCTGCCATATTGTACTGTGCAGCCCAACAGTGATTTGTTCACTTAGCATTTAAAATATATAAAATGTATAAATGCAAATTGTTAAAACGTGAAAAATGCTGATCACATTTTCCCTCAGGCCAGGTGACGTCGAAATTCTTAGATTAGTCAGGCTGACAGTCAAAAACCCCCAAATAAACTCCATTTATGGTACAAAACTGAAAAAACACAAAACAGACTCTCATTTAAGAGGCTAGAAGCATCAAATAAAAACACATTTTTCATGAAATATTACTTGGCTGTGATAAAATTGCCGTCAACAATCAGCAGTTTACAAGAAGGCTCTGCAACGTTTCCTCCTCCTAATAGTATGTGATACTTTCTGCAGCTTCCTGGCCCCTGAGGGCCCCCTGGGCAAGGCAGTTAACCCCCCGCTGCTGCAGTGGAGCTGCGGGGTGGCAGCAGCAGCAGCAGCAGCAGCAGTGGCGGTGGTGGTTGGTTTGTGTGGATGTGTGAAATTTAATGAGAATGAACGAAGGTGCTGTGAGGTAACGTGTGTGTACACTCAGCAACTTTTCGCTCAGTAAACGCATAAAAATAAAATAGCTAAATGAGGCTGTGATGAAGCAGAAACACATGGGTTCACTCATCCAGCAGTTTGTGGTCGTCGTCGTGTGTGTGTGTGTGTGTGTGTGTGTGTGTGTGAATGATGCAGCGGTAGGACGGAAAATGAGCATGAAAATCAGCGAGAATGCTTCATTCATTTAGACTCACTAAGATTAATCGTAAACATCCAAAATCTTCTGGAGTGTCGTGTCATCAAAAGCAAATCTTAACTGAAAAGTTTAAATGCCGTATACATTTGGGCGTTTTTAATTTAATTAAGTTTTTATTTTACTTAACAGTTTTCTTAATTACGTACGATGTGATTCCTGCCTGGATCATGTTCACACACATAAGCCAGTGGATGAAACAGTAAATTTAAACGACGCTCAGGAGTCACAAGGAGGTGGTTGGGTTGGATGACGGACGTTCAAAGTGCAGGATTGTGACCAGAATCCAGGGTTTCACGTTCAGACTCCTGCAACAAAAAGGTTTGGTTAAAGTTGGGGAAAGATCGTTATTTCAGTTAAATGTTATGGGCAGATGCTGACAACCATATGAGGGAGTAAAACAATTCTGACATCAGCTGATATCACAGTGAGCCGTCAAATGTGGTTATCAAACTATTGTGACAAAGATACTGTATGTATAGTATGCAGGTTACTTTACATTTTTAGGGTAGAATCAGTAGGATTTTCCCTCACTGTTTGGTTTTAAACACACCACAAATATAGCTGATTGTTGAGTCTCATTCACAAGACGTCTAACACTGTCTTTTTGATTTGTAAAGTGTCCTGAGCAGCAGAATAATGAGAAAAATAAGGAAATGCAGGCAGAGTCTCTACAGATACAGACACCACCACAAAATTTTAGTGGGTCATAAATGATTATTTAGAGGGATTATGTTTATTTGATTCCATACATTGTTCTTTAAGAAAATGTTGCATATTAACAATAAACTTTATTGTCTAAAATTACAGCAGTTCACAGTAAACTATCTGGTATTTTTAATAATTATAAATAACTACAAAAATCAAAAATAGAAACAAATAGAAAAATATATATATATATTTTATAAAATACTGATAATACTGATACCAATATAGACTGATGTAGCTGTGATAAGCCGATATCAACTGACCAATATCAGTCAGACTCCAGTTTCAAGTCACTGCTGTCTTTTAAATAACGCTGTCACAATGACTGGATCGTGTTCTGCAAAACTGCCTATTTTGGCAGAAAACAAATGAAATACACTGTCAGTGAACATTTTACTGATACGTATCGATATGTTTCAGTATCAACATTTTTGCACCTTGCCAGCAGGTTTGGGGAGTAATGGATTACATGTAACATGATTACATAGATACAGTTACAAAAAAATAAGACTCTGTTAACATAATAAGGAGGGTTATCTCTAGAGAAACTTAATTGGTTGGCATTGCATTTCACTTAAAATGCATTTACAATTGCATATTAGTTGTATAAAAACAAATTTTAAGAGTACTACAAATACAAATCACTACAAATTCTCCTGCAGTGAGGAGAAACCTTTGAGAAATGAATATAAGTCTCAGTTATTTGACAGAGACCCAAAGATGTTTCCATCTTTAGGGCTTCTTATTATCAAAAACAAATATGTTTTGAAAGAAACATAATGCCAAAGTTTTCTATGAACATAATGAGAAATGCTTTTGTAAATTAACATATCTGTCAAGTCACAAAAGTTGTTGACACAGACTGGATCAGTAAAATGACGAAAACCGATGACGTATTTCATTTGTTTTCCACCAGAATATCAGATCTTACAATACAATACAAGCTAGTGACAACCACAGCATTATTTCACTTTTTATGATTATGTTTAGACACTGGCAGCATTCAGTTAAAGATTAGGAAAATATAATGGTTGATTTAGCACAGAAAACATCTGCAGTGTCTTCACACACAAGAATATTTAGCTAAACTAATCTTTTGTTGCCTGAACCTTGAACCCTGGACTCTGGTGCCAAAGTCCTGCACTGTGAAGGCGTCCGTCCGCCCCGTCCAGCCTCCTCGTGACTTGCAGCGTGGCACATGAATGCAGCTCTGCATTAATTAAAAACAACATCGCCTGTGAACATAATCCAGGCAGAGATTAGGTTTGCCATCACAATGTGTACTTGGGAAAAACAGTTCAGTAATACGGAAACATCATTTCTAGGAGACAGTGTTGCACTGCAGCTGAACGAACGCCAAGAAAACACTGATTGACATTTTCTGGTCTTATTGAAGTACTTTTGCTGATGGTCTGCATTAATGTTGTCTGTGAGAGACACTTACAACAGAGGATACGGGACCATGTGCTGCATTGTTTTACACTTTTATGAGGCAGAACAGACTGCGCTTTCAAATGAGCCTGAGCAGCAGTGCAGGATTTAGCAGGAAGCTGAGAAAAAAAAAATACAGTCGTAACATTTCTGGTGATTTTTTTAGACTGAAAAGCAAGAGGCAGCACACTGAAAAAAGAAAATTGTTGGACCAACTTTAAAAAAAAAAAAAAGCTTCATTTAATAACACTCCAGTGAATTAAGTTTTTTCAAATCGAGTTAGATGAACACAATTGCTTTAAGTCAGATGTACTTAATAATCTGATTGCATTCAAATCTACAGTTTGCATTAATGCAAGTCAACTTAAAACTTTCCAATTTTCCAACTCATGTTTGCTTTACCCAAAACTAATATAAAGTAATGCTACTGCTCCTTAACAACCTGATAGTATGGTTTCAGGAAATGTATTTTCTATAGTAATCTTTCAGTTTGTTAAATATAAGTAATGTAATTGCTAATGTTAGCATGACTTAACCTCAGCCGGACTTATAGCTGGCTTCAGTCAGTGAGTTCACAGAAACTCAACACAATTTAACCAGTTTAGCTGAACCATTTTATACCCAACTTAATATGTTATTAGATCACAACATCTAATTTTGTCTTACATTAGACTTAAACTTCTCTCCAAGTCACCAAGAGAAAATGACATTGTGATGTGAGATCTAACTGGCGCGCTTTTACTGAAACACTACTACAATACTGCCATCGCTAAAGCAGAAAGCTAAATGGGACTCAAAACATTACATTACTTCAACTACGACTGAAATACACTTTTCACAGTGCAAGAGAGCAGGTAGGATGTGAGGGAGAGCGGCATTTATAGGCTACATGCTCAGTAGTTGATGAAGATATTGAGAGCAGGCGCAGAGGTCAGTGTGGAGGTCAGATGATGATGATGATGAGAGGTGGGAAACGCTGAGGATGATTGCAGGGCTGAGGGGGAGATGTCACTCTGTAAGACTTTTCAAGTTGGTTTAACCAGGAAATACAAGCTCACCTGCTGCCTTGAACGTGCAATTTGATTCAACTTGAAGACTAATTTTGTTTCAGCTCAGAAATGAAAGTTCATGAAGTCGATTTGTTGCAACATCGTTTTTCAAGTTGTCAAAGCGGATTGAAGTTTAAATCACTTGCTGAGTTAAAACAAAGACTCATTTTATATCATTACTGCAAGAAAACTTTTCTTACCTAGTGGAACACACATTTCTGTTTTAATTTCAAGTTAAAACAACTTAACTATATTTATAGAATTTACCATTTCAAATTTTTATTAAACTTCACACTGAATTCTTGCAGTAAACATGCCTTTACATCCAAATAGCTGTGCTTAACACGTGGGTCCAACATCAAAACTGGAGAAAGATGGAGAAGAGAGAGAAAAGACGAGGTAGGGTGGGGTTGTCCAGAGGCAAAATGTGGGATACTGAGAGCTTTGTCCTTTAGAGCTCTCAGCTCTTTTATAAAGCTCTCACTATCCCATGTTTTGCCTCTGCAGTGCAGGAACGTCAGCAAGTTTCTAAACCTTTTTCACGGACGACATTTTGACACGTCAGAAGGGTAAAAGATCAGGTGTGAAAAATAAAAATTGATGATGAAAAATTAATTCCTTTTGGCTCCTTAAGTTTCAGGATCATTATGGCAAATCCTTTTGACATTTAATCAGTAATAACAATTGTAGATATTAGCAGTTGCTTTTTGACTGGTTAGAATCTGAAGATATTTACAATTTCTCACTGCTTAAAATGTTAATTCTTAATATTAGCAAATATTTTCTTACTAGTCAGGGTTTCTACATGTCCTTAAACAATCTCAAATATGAACTTTAGGCTTATGAAGTATGAGATCATTGTTAGTTTTATAAAGCTGCTTTAACTTTGGTCTTGTTTTTAAATGCGTTACTGGGAAAAATGTGTGTATCGATCATGAAACAGACAATTTTTGTGTTTCTTAAGCTAAACAAACCTTTTCAAAAAGCCACTGGATCATCTGAAAAATGCATCACCACAAAGCTGAAGACATGGCTGTTTTTCTAAGCTCCTGAAAATTTGACATTTATGGAACACTAAAAATTAACTTTCGACCAGTAAAAATGAAAGTATTGATATGTCAGCTTGGAATTGTAACTAGTAAGAATGTAATTTCAGATACCTACAACTGCATTTCAGAGAGAAATTTGTGCTAGTAACAGTTTGAGATATCTACAATCCCTTTAATAACTGGTCAGAATTAAATTTTAGATAGAAAAAAAGAAATTTCTACTTGTCAGAATGAGATGTCTTGATGTAGGCTTTCATATCCAAATCAATATCCTAATAAGAGCTATATATCTGCAATGGTTTGTATGTTTGGTATGCTGAACATCTTGGAAATGCAATTGTTGATATATAACAAGTTGAAATTACATAAAATCATTTTCAACACATGGAAATTAATTTGTATATAGTTGTCCTTACTAGTGAAAAATGAATGATCTGTAATTAACTTAAAGATATCTGTTTTAAGTAGTCAAAAATGAATTTTCTACATGAAAATATATGTGCAGCATGTCAGAATTGTTTTACAGATATCTTAAAATAACATTTCAACATTTTTGACATGAAATGAAATGTTAATGTCATTTCCACTGGGAAAAATAATTGCTACGAGTCAACCCCACTGATTAAATGTTGAAAGAGCTTGCCATGAGGTTCTGTTATTGTGCTTGTTGGCTCATTGTCACACTGTCGCGGCTTAGTGGGAAACTTGAATAGAACAAAGTCGTCGTTAAAGTGCCTTTTTTCTTACCATGACAAGTTAAAACGTTCGCAGTGAAAATCTATTGGCTGGGAGGCTGATAACTGAGGTGAAAAGTGCAGGAAAAAAAACATTAAGAACTGACTGTCGCCATGGCAGCTGTATCATGTGATGCACAAAATGCACAGGAGAAGAGATGCCATTGGCACGTGGGGTAATAGGAGACAGGAACAGGAGGAACTGGGGGGTCATGGAGGGCAGAAATCACAGCCAGTAACAGCAGCGTGAGGCAGCCAGGCAGAGCAGATTATGACTGAGAGTGAGAGCTTGTCAGATTAGATAGATGCCCTTATTGTATTAATACAATCGGCGGCTGTTTGAATGTGATTATAAGTGTTTATACAGTAAGAGCCATCTGATGCCGATCAGCTGACGCACACCGCCTCAGTAACGTGCCAGAGACTGCACCTCACAGTGACACAACAATAATGTTTCCTGTCATTAAAGACAGAAACTGTTTCTCTAATTCTCTTTATTCTTGCAAAGTAAAATAATTTTTAAAAATGGTCTTTTTAGACTTTTGAGCTGTATCCAATTTTATGTTTGTATTTGTGCACAGATGGTAGACGTACTAATTTACAACGAGGGTTTTTAAGTCGTGACAAATGGCTTTATTTATGTGTAACGCGTGTTTATTTACATTTACAGTTCAGTATTAAACCTTTAACTAAAATAAATGTTAAAAGTAAATGTTATACTCTTTATCAGGAAAGTGCCATCTGGAGCAAAATCAATTCATTAATGAATCTGACATTTACAACTTCAGGTCATTAAAGAAAATAAGCCACTAATTATTACCTATAAACCTTTTATAATGTGTGGATGATAGAATAAAACATGTAAACATCCTCACTTTCTGACACATCAGCTGATGTTTCCGGTGTTTCCCCAGAAGTTCAAGCAACTAGAGGGGGAAAAGGAGACATGGTGCCATTGACAGGCGATCAAATAAAACGCACCATTAACTTGAATAAAGTTGGAGATTTATCTGGGTTCCTCTTGTAAATAAAAAGTTGAATTTATAAACAAGATAAAATTATTATGTGTAATTTTACATACTAAAAAGTCATCTGATATTGATGGACCGTGTTTGGCTTCACATCAAGTCAGAGTTTTCACCATTTAGAGAGGTTGTTTAGTTTTTATTTTGCTCATTTCATTCTCCAGAGCCTTGGTGGGGCGGTACAGGTTTCTGGCTTTGAGTCATTCACATGTGCTTCAGACAGTGCTGAGAGATAGCCTACATTTCCCATCATGCATTACTTAGTAGTTTGTTAAGTTTCCAATTTTATGTTCCAAAATGCAAATGTTACTTTTTGTTAGTGTGTGTAATGTGTTTGTTTAGAGCATGGTGGTATATGTTGGTAATTGTCATTTTTGTGCTGGTTCATAGTTTAACTATAAGTAAAGCGTTAGCTTGGTGTTAATTAATAAACTATAGTACTTGGATTGGTGATATTTGTACAATATATGTTGAATGACTCATGTTGGTATCGGACTACGATACTGATACTGGATCAGATTGATCTTAACTTCAATCAGGTGTGAAGAGAATAAACAGTGAGACTGTTATCAGTCAGATAAAATTGGGGGTTTTATGCCTGCATTGTTTTTCTTTGAATCCTTTGTGCTTAGGTACAGTGGGCGATCAGAATCTAGTGGCGGACCCCGCCACTGGCAATCAAAACTAACATGTAGAAAGATAATTACTAAAGGTAATGTAAATACATCGGATGGCTGTATGCAGTTTGTACAAAAGAAAACTAGCTGATCATAAATTAAAAATGCGGTTTGACTATATGAAAATCTTAAGGATCATACAGTTAAATATCTTGGCAACTTAGGGTGCTTTCACACTGGGTACGATTAATTTGTACCGTGCCAGAGTACGATTGCCAAGCACTCCTTTTCTCCCCTGGTCAGCATTCACACTTGTTCTGTGTCCGAGCACACTCGCGTATGTATGTACTCCGACACGTAGCTGGTCTGCGATCTGCAAATAAACACAACATTGAAGTAGAGTACGCGTGCGTCATCAACGAGGTGACATTTGTTTTTTTCTTGGCCACAAAACAGTGACTGCCAATCGCGAGATCTCAGATGTCATACAACAGAGTTGACCTTCGTAATATGCTATTGTTAATGTTTTGGAGACGCTGTCAATGACAACCATCTTTGTCTTCGGCCTTGTGGCTCAGAGGAAGATATGGGCCCACTGTTTTGGTACAGTTACTTTCACACCCGATGCGGACCTTGCCTGAGCACGCACAAACTGTGCTCCAGACTACTTTTTCAAATGGACTCGGGTACGGATCAACGAACCATGCCCCAGCACGGTACACAGTGTTCACACTTATCAAACGAACTTTGGGGTCAAGCGTGCTCGAAAGTGTGAAAGCCCTCTTAGATAGCGCGACCTTCTAAATGAAATCACAAATATGTGTTTAAACAAGGAGACAGGACCTCCTCTTTCAAGACCACCACAGCAAACCAAATACTGACACTTCTGCATCCAGTGTCATTGTTCAGATTTGTCTGTAACTCAAATTACAATGACAAAAAGCAGCTGGAAGATGATGACTTCCCCAAAACATGAGCCGATGGGCTCAGTTTCTGTTCCGTCTACGTTTCCGTCGCTTTTTATGTTTGCTAGTTAGTTTTGTTATAGTTTCTTTCCTCTGAGATGCTTCTGCGGATAAAATGAGAGAAGTTAAAATGGGAGGGAGAGACAAAGTGATACAAATGGGAGCAGAGAAAGAGATGGAGGGGATTGTGGTCAGAGGAGGAGAAACAGAGATGGATAGATAGATACTGATAAAGAGAGATGGGCATGGAGAGAGTGTGCCCTCCTTGTGGCTGCTGCAGTGCTGTGCAGGGAGCCGATTCATCACGACCAAATAAACTACAGAGAGAGGAGGGGAAAGGTAGAATGCATACACTAGCGTCAGCATGCAGTCTGTCATCCTCCGCCCCCTCTTTTCCTCCACCTATCACTCTCTCCTTAACACACACACACACACACTGTCCGGGCTTGTATTGCTAAGGTTGCCATACATATTGGTTTTGTGTGTGTGTGTGTGTGTGTGTGTAGACCTAAGACTGTAGCGCATACTGTAAGTGTGTGTGTGGTCCTGTGCACGAGTGCTGCAGATCTCAGTCGAAGCCTCAGGGACAGTGTTGTGTCAATATTATCTTTCAGCATGCTGAATGAATGTACTAAGAGCTCTTTCCTCTAATTATGCACTGGAGACAGAGAGGGAAGAGGTCTACCTCATGCAGACCTCCTCTCTTGTAGTTTTCTTCTAGTCTTCCTCCTTGTTTCTTTGGGTTTTGTGCTGGTCGTTTTCTGTCCGTCTGTCCCACTGAATCTCTCCATCTTTTGACTCTTTTGTTGTTGGAAATATACAAAGTAGGAAACACAATCTCAGCGGGAGATGCTGGGAAAAGACAATTAGCTGAAAATGGCTGAAAGCCACACAGAGCTGCAGACCGGACTGTGGTGTTGATTCTCTGCAACCAGCTCACATTACAGGAAGGCATTTGATTCAGTGTTTCACAAATTATGCTTTTTTAAAGCTTGATTAAGAATCATGTATACATAATAATCTATACATGTGAGACACTGTGCAAAGCAGCCAAAGTTAGACAAAAGGGACAAGTTCACCCCAAAACCAAAATACGTATGTTTCCTCTTACCTGTAGAACGATTTATCTATTCTAGGTAGTTTTGGTGTGAGTTTTGGAGAAATCTGCCAAAGAGACGTCTTCCTTCTCTTGAATGTAATGGAACTAAATGGCGCTCGGCTTGTGGTGCTTAAAGCTTCAAAAAATATCAAATTGAAAAACTCAGCAGCAATATTTCCAGAAATCATGACATCGGTTCTCATTTTAGTTATTCTGTGCCTCTTCCATTTTTTGTGTCTTTATAGTTGCTTTGCATCTCTGTGGTCATTTTGCATATCTTTGTAGTCATTTTGTGTCGTCATGTAGTTGTTTTTAGTCTTCTTGTAGTTGTTTTGCGTTGTTTTGTCTCTTTGTGTTTTCTCTCATGCTTGTACGTGCACAGGGTGTTAACATTAATGGTGTCCTCCTCGGTTGAGCTGTAACCTCTCGTCCATGAGTAGATGCACACTTCCTTCTGTGTAGTGATGCGGTTGTTAGACAGCACAAACAGAACAGTTCCTACATGAAACTATTCACAACAAGGTCTGGGGATTATCTTGAGTAACCGGCTCATGATTTTTGGAACAAGACATTGCTGTTTTGTTTTGTTTTTTTCGGCACTTTGAGCACCACAAGCTGAGTGCTACTTAGTTCTGTCATATTGTAGAGAAGGTATCTGTACAGCTGATATCTCAAAAACCTGATTTTGGGGTGAACTACCCCTTTAAAGTGAAGAATAAATCGCACTTTACTTATATGAAAATGACTGTTAATCACTCAAGACCAACGAAGAAAGCTCTACTCAACAACAAGTGGATGTGTCTGTGGTTGCCATGGTAACACCTGAACCATGGTGCACACAGTGTAAAGGTAACAGAGGGTTCCTTCCCTACAGCTGTAAACTGTTTGTTTGAGCTTTTAAACCCCCTGAACTGAGCAGCTCCACCGTTTTCAACCCAACATGTGACTGAGTGGAGCTTCGGCTCGCGCTGTGACCTCACCACTCTGTGTCGTACAGCAGATGTAACTCATTCTGCCTTTTTGCTGTTGTGAGAAACGTCAACGAATGGGCTGAAAAGTTTGATTGTATTTTGACAACAACATCTGATATTAGACATAATCCAGATTATGCATCTAGATCAGTGTCTCAGTGACTACAAGTAAACGTCCTGCATTCAAAACTTTATTTAAGTGAAACTGTTTAAGTATTATAAGCAAAATAATAGTCAATCTGCAGTAAAATGGTCTCTGTCTGCGTTTTACTATGATATCTGATGTTTTTGGATTAATCTTACTGCTGCATTCATGTGTGTGTTGCAGTTTATTGCTGTAGATGTTCAGCGTTGAGCTCATTTTAAGTACACTTACATACTGTTGGGTAGTTTCATCTTCAGTGATGCATCATATTCCATAAGATCATCATATATTTTTAGCGTGCTGTGAGAACCACACATCTCTAACATGTCAACTTTTCATGGTCTCAGAAAAGCAGCCGTGTTTTCAGCTTTGTGATTGTGTATTTTCCAGCTAATTCAAGAAGGTTTTTAAATAAATTATTTAGTTTAAGAAGTAGGAACACTTAATCCTTCAGTTTATCACAAAAATTCAAACTCACATTTGAAGATGCAGAAAAATAAATTGTAACTAAATCTGTCAGATAAATGTAGAGGAGTAAAGAGTGCAGCATTTAACTCTGAGTTGTAGTCAAGTGGAAGCATAAAGCTGCAGAAAATGTAAATACCAGAGTAAAATACCTAAAGTACTTGAGTAAATCTACCGTGTGGTATCTTGTCATAATAACTTTTCTGATCTTTCCAACTCTATTTTCATCAGTCGCTATTTCTGACTGCCGAGCACCCAGAAAGCATGCTGTGTTGCCGCGGCAACCATGAGCTGTCATGTCACCAGTCTTGGCATAACTACACATTTAACAGGGGTTTTGAAAAATGTTGATTCCACTGTTTTATTGCTCATTTCTATTAAAACAGAATACAAAATCTCACAGAAAGTAAATAGGTAAATATTCCCTTGTCTGTATGTTGTGAAACTTTATTAAAAAGTTATGATTAAAAGATGGAAATTAGCAAATCTTGTGGCACCCTTGGAGTGTCCTTAAGGCACCCCAGGGTGTCGTGGTGCCCAATTTTGGAACCAATGATCTAGATTCAGATTACATTTTTAATGTGTAAATGGGACTTTCAGATTAGCTCACCAGTGAGCTAAAAAAAAAACAAACCCTGTGAATTCCTTTTCCTAATTATTGCTCCGGTTGTGAAATTGGGCTGCAGCTAATGATCATTTTCAGTCAACCATTATAGTTTAGTCTATAACATATCAAAAACTTGTGAAAAATGTTCACTACAATTTCCTAGAGCACAAAGTCACGTCTTCACATGGCTTCTTTTGTCCAACCAGCAGTCAAAAACACAAAGACTCTTAATTCACTATCATAAAGGGCAAAGAAAAGCAGCAAATCTTCACATTTAAGAAGCCGGGACCAGCAAATGTTTGCCATTCTTGTTCGTAACTAATTTTCTATCTTAAATGTGCAGTGTATCTCTTTTTCCTCTGTGTGTAAACGTGTGTTTTTGTCTCTCAGGTTCTGTGGCATCTCGACATCTTCCGCAGAAGCTTTCGACAGCTGACCACACACAAGTGCATGGAGGACTCGTGTATCTTCTGCGCATTAAAGGTAAAAAACAAAAACGCATCACTTTGTCCTCCAGTGGCTTGTGGAGCTCTTACTGTGTAAACCTAAAGCAGTGCCCATTTCTTCATCCATTATCACTATCAGTTTCTTCTCTACCAGTCAGTTCCTATTTACTCTTTTAAATACACAAACGTAGGTGTCATAAATGTAAACCAGACTGAAGTGATGTAATTGTACGAGGTAGCAGTACTTTAGTCGAGTGTTTCCCTTGTGGGCGGCTTTCTACTTTTCCTCCACCACGTTTCAGAAGGACACTTTGTACTTTTTACTCGGCTGCATTTATCTGACAGCCGGAGTAACTGACACTAAAAGACTCAGATAAACTCATGTGACGCTGCTGATATGTTTCCCATCTTTTCTTCCGTTTTTTTTGTCCTGGATAAACCCTGCGGTAGTTGAGACCTGTGTCTCCTAATGAACGCAGCGGGGGAGATTCTAGCAGCGGATTATGCAACCACCCTCCAATACAGGCAACTGTATAAAACTATTTTTTGTTGTCTGAGAACAACATGACAACCCTTTGATATTGTAATACCAAAATGTGGCAAGAACATTACTGCAGTCTGTAAAGTGGGCATGACATTAATACACAAAATACACGTTTGTAAGAAACTTGCCTGCATTTAATGGATCTTTTTTAAGTCAGAGGTCTCAACAACATCCTCAACACACACACAACACAATAATCACACATAGGCTCTCAAATAATACAATATCAAAGCAGCACACATAACTTTTTAACAGGCGACGAGATTGTTGTTACAAGAGACACACAGAGAGAAATGCTGTGTATTGTGTTATTGGCTGTAATGACCACAGTAAAAAGGAAGCAGGGGCACAATGTAAAGAGTGCAGTAACTGCAATACACCCTTTATAGCCCTCACCCTGGGAGAAAGCACCAGTCTCCCTTTAAAAATACCAGGTTTTGTAAGCTGTTGAGTTAGGGGAAACTTTATAAACTGTCAAATTATTAATAATTTGTTTCCTCTTGTGATTTCGGCAAATACCTGAATGCCGACTTCTGCTCTTTGTCCTTTTTGTTTTGAAGGTGGACATTTATTTTTTACCATCATATTGTAATTTAGCAGCATAACAACTGATTGATTGTATAGTTCCTGCAGCACCTGTGAAAATCAAATCCATCCACTGACATGATGTATCCATTAATAGCGGACCCCCTAGTATAAGCTGAGGAGAGAACTGTAATGACAAAGGCAGCAGGAATTTCTTAAACCAGTAATGTTAGCTGGTTAGCCTGTTAAAATAATATTTCTTGGATCAATACCATTGACTTATGACACAGAAACACCCATTTCAAAACAATACTGTCATAAGAGTAGCATAGCTCCTTTAAAGACCAGGACAGGGTATAAGTGTGTGCGTCGTGTAAGTGAGGGAGAGAGAGCGAGGAGCAGACTGAGAGCGACGGTGCTGCCAGCAGAGCAGAAACTCAGCAGTAAGTTGTCAGTCTGGCAGTAAATGTACAGTTCTAGGTTACAGAGTGTAAGTTAATAAATGCTGCAGCTTCTTAACACCAAGAAAAGTCTTGTCTGTTCTTTTGCAATTGCTGGAAAAGTGACAGTGTTAGTCCTAAAGTGAGCTGAGCACAAAAGGCTAATGTTAAGCTAACGCTAAAGCAAGCGTTGAACCTTTGCAACGCCAGCTCTGGTGTGATCGTGTCCCTTTCAGTGACTGTCTTTGTCCTTCTGTAGTTATTTATCCATTTTTCCGTCTTGAAAACAGTTCCTGACTTGTCGACCAATCAGAAGCTTTGTCCCTGACTTTTCAACCAATCAGAAGATGTGTTCCTGACGTGTGTGTGTGACAGCACTGATCCACAGGTGTATTAGCAGATCCATGCATGGATTTCAACATGAGATCGACCCTTTAAAATAAAATTTGCTGTGATGACGGTAATGAGCTCAACCCCGTGGTAGGCATCGTAATGCAGTTATCGTCACGGCCCTACTGGGACATTTCAAGCGCTCCTGGGGGGGCCCCTCTAGTGGCCCCTCTAGTGGCCATGGGGGGCCCTTAATCAGGCATTTTGTTTGCTCATGTGTCAGGCTGGCCTAACTCCAATACTTTTAATTACATGACTCAAAAAAGGAGAAGCAGCAGAGCATTCTCACACAAAACAAAGTGAAGTACCTGCTTTATTTTTACACTCGCACAGTAAATATAGAATAAATTTTAACTGGTGCATAAACATACCATCATTTTATCGTGTGCCACTGCATCTCTAACTGACCATCAGGCATTAATCACTGTTTTGTCCTCATTTTTTTTTACCTCTTTCCTTCCTGTCTTTTTTCTTTTCTTTGGTTTCTTACCCTGTTTTATTTTTCACTCAGCATCTTCCCTTATCTTCCTTTTTTCCTTCCTACTTTTTGTCCTTTATTATCCTAATTTTTTCATTTGTTTCCCTTCATTAATTGATGTAAAACCACAAAAATTTTCCCTTGATAGGAACTAAACTGTACTTTTTCACAAGTAGTACTTTTATTCTAAATACTTGACATTTTTGCTCGTTTACTGACATGTGCCTGGTGACTTTTACTTATAAGACCCTCTCTGGGTTTCTCCTTCTTCGACCATCGTGTAAAACACATCACATACTTTGCACCAGACACGTTTTCCCAGTAAAGAGCTGCCTCACAGCGAGCGTTTAGAAGCCGCACATGTAATCACTTTTATAACGTGGTTTCATGTTGATTGGCTGCTGTGTTCCAGCGACCGCTGATAGAAAATCACCAAACAGACGATGAAGATGTGTAACATCATGAAACCTCATAATGAACGAGCCTGATGCAGCTCTGTTCCAGCCATTTGTTGCATCAATGATGACAAATATGTGTCTGAGCGAACAGAGGTGTGGTGTGTAATGTGCTATGGTGTAGTAGTGTGTGTGTGTGTGTGTGTGTGTGTAGCAGTGTCGATGTGTGTGTTCTACACGCTGTTCTGTCTCCAGCGCTTCTCTGTAATTAATTGGCTGACTGAAAGCGCTGAGCTAGCAGAGCCCACGCTGGGAAGCTACACACACACACACACCTACTCATGCACACAAATCTTACTTGCATGCTGCACACGTTAGGCTGCTACACACATGCACCTCGAAGTGCTCACAAATCTGTCTTACCAGGCTGAGAAGAGACACACACACACACACACACACACACACACACACACACACACACACACACACACACATTCACACACAGGCTGATGCACTCTTAGAAATAAGGGGTCCAAGAAAATAAGAAGTGGTTCCTCAAGGGTTCTTTGTAAGACTAAGGGTTCCATTAAGAACCCTTTTCATCCAAACAACCCTCTTTGGAAGAAAGATATCAGCAATCATCAAGGGTTTGATGGGTCGATTGTGGGTTCTAGGTAGAACTCCTGGAGTATAAACGGATTCTCGGTAGAAGCCCCTGAGTGGATTCCAGTTAAAACCCTTGGCATGTAAATGGGTTTCTGGTAGAACTCCCTGGATGGGTTCTAGATGAAACCTGTGGAGTATAAACGGGTTTCTGGTAGAACCATCCGGGTGGATTCTAAAAAAAAGTTGTTGGTTGAACTCCCCGGGTGGGCTTTAGATTAAACACTTCGATATAAAAGGGTTCCTGGTAGAACCCCCTGGGTGGGTTCTAGATGAAACCTGTGGAATATAAAGGGGTTCTCAGTAGACACCACTGGGCGGGTTCTTGTTGGCACCCTTAGAGGGTTGAAAGGTTCTGGATAGAACCCCCAGAGAGGGTGGGACCATTGCACCATAGAAGCCCTGGATGGGTTCTAGATGGAACCCTTGGAATATAAAAGGGTTCTTGGTAGAACACCCTTGGTGTGTTTCAGATAGAACCCTTGGAATATAGAATGGTTCAAGGTAAAACCCACCTGAGTGGGCTTTAGATAGAACCATTGGAATTTAAAAGTGTTCTTGGTGGGTTTTAGATAGAACCCATGGGATATATAAGAGTTCTCTGTAGAACCCCTTGCCCGGACTCTAGATGGAACCCTTCAGGTATAAAAGGGTTCTTAGTAGAGCCTCCTGGGTGGTTTCTGGATTGTACTCTTGGAATATAAAAGGGTTCACGGTAGAACCCCCTGGGTTGGTTCAAGATAGAACTCTTGGAATTTAAAGTGGTTATCAGTAAAACCTCGTGTTTGGGATCTTGCTGGTACGCTTAGAAGGTGGAGAGGTTCTAGATAGAATCCCACAGAAAGGGCTCTGGGTGGGACCACTGCGCCATACAAAGGTTCTCTGCAGATGGTCACAGATGGATCCATGTTCAACACTCAAGTGGAACCTTAAGAAAAGCTTGTGCCAGGAACCAAAAATGGTTCACCTATGGGGACAAGCCGTAGAACCCTCTCTGGTTCTAGTTAGCACGCCTCTCTCTCAGAGTGTGTGTGTTGTGTGTGAGTCAGCTGTGGGTGTATGAATCAAAGGTGTATTGTCACCGTGTTAAGTGTTCACATTCTCCTGTCAGTTTTCATTAACCGTCCTGTCACTGACGCTCAGAAACCAACAGATGTAACGTTGTTCTTACAGTCTGTTTGTAGCCGCGGTCCCCACGGCAAAGCAGATAAAAGTCTCTGAATAACTGGGCGAGACGCGCACCAAATGAACTTTCACGGCGTGTTAAATTTTCAAACATCCGTTTCAGAGAAACCAAAGGGATAAATGATGATCATGGGTGCTTTTATTTTGAAGGGATTGTGTGTGAATTTTCAGTTTATCTGCAGCAGATAAAGACGCCCGCCCTTGTAGTAAACATAAGTTCAGAGGCTGCCTGTGGCTATCCCTCTAGAAATCACTGCAACACTTTATCTCTCTCAACAGCAAAGCACTCACACACACACACACACACACACACATGCAAACACACACAGATACCTGAACACACACACACACACACACTGAGAGGAAGAGAGAAGAAGAAGAAGAAGGGAGAAAGTGGGAGAGAAGAAAAGAGGAAGATGAATGAATGTGGGAGTTGGTGTAGATTGCTCCTGTCTTCACACTTAGACCAGTGTGCACACACGCACACACACACACACACACACACACACACACACACATGCTCACACACCTTCCTCTCTTACTCACTCTGCCTCATCCCTCCCTGTTCTCCTCCCTGCTCCCTCCTCCTCTCCTCCTCTCCTCCTCTCCTCCCTCCCTCCCTCTCTCTGTAGGGTATATTCCCCCTCCATTCTCCTTGGCGCATTGCTGCAGTCAGCACAGCCACCATAACACACACACACACACACACACACACACACACACACACACACACACACACACACACTAATACACACACACACACCC
>JAJHUR010136786.1:0-15848 GCA_027495735.1 Lutjanus campechanus
ACATAACACACGCCCCCCTCGAGAAAGTACAGAATGTACACAACAGAGCAGCAACTGTGGCTCCGGGTGATAGAAAGAAGGGTCTTTCCTCGATAAAACACACACGTTTAGCCTTATGAACAACAAAATAACGAGAGAACAGTCAGTAAAGTAAATAAGCTGTCATTACTGACACTAAAACCACTTGCATCTGTCAAATTTAGGACGAAAAGTTGCGCACATCATTGAGTGAGCAGACCCCACAGATATTTAGAGTTCACAGTAGATTCAACAACACATCTGTGCTCAGCATGGCCGAATAATAACCACATGTAAGAGTGTAAAAACACATGAAATTAAATGAATAAGTGACAACACATGCGGGTGTTTCAGTGGGGAAGGGGGCGGTCACCGTCACATTCATGTGTTACATAAAAGGTGAAGAGCTCGGACTGAGAGTCAGGACCATGCTGCTGTGAGCTGAGCACTGAGGAGGACGAACATATTAGAGCCTTATTTATCAAAAAAAACAAAAGGTAACACGCATTATTAATTCATTCATTTAATAACGGTTAACTGCACAACAGGCTGTTGTTCCTCTCACTGTTTGGAGGGTTTGTCGCAGCTGTTTGCCTTTTTAAAATGCGGTTCTGTTTTCTTGCACGATATTACCGTCTAATATTTACCTTAACTACAGTTTAAAGATATTTAGACGTCGTCGTTGTTGTTATTGTTGTGATTTATCGTCGTGTGTTTATTATTGATGCACAGCTCAGGCAGCCTGTACAGAAAGATGGCGGCTTCCCTGCTGAGGATAGGACGACTGGGCTGTGTCAAGGTAATAAAATTTAAAGCGTTAACAAGATAAATGCATCACTTTATCATCGTGCCTTTTATTGTTAAACACTTGGTGAGTAACGTGTGATGGTTTTCACTGTGTTATCAGCTGTTTGTCTGCCTCGTCCTCACTTTTATCAAACCTCATGGCTGCACTGAGGAATGTTATTCAATCTGTGAAGCAATTAACTCTCCTCCATCCGAAGCTCTTTAATTAAATGGTACGTTTTTTATGAGATTGGAGCATAATTTGATGAAGCTGAAGCACAGACTTGTGTCAGTTATTACAGACGGTCAGTCACTTCGCTGCATGCCTCAGTGCAGCAGGCTTTAAGCAGACAGACAGGCCTCCTGCAGCTGAATCTGACTCTCTGAGCACACTGTGGCTGTTGGACTTGATTTTCATATGAAGCTCGGTTTTATGAGCAGCACGGGCATGTTTGTGCAAAGTTACTGAGGCTTCACCAGTATGGAGTCAGAGATCACACTGGAAATTGTTCATGCATTAAAATGATACTGTGCATGTTTACTTTGAGGAGAATCTTTTGTGTCAAGACTGGATTTAAAGGATCAGTACACAACATTCACTGCCAGGACATGTTGCATGAGAGCACCAGCATCTCAGACCAAAATGTAGCCTGTATTTTAAATTATGGACAGAGCTTCCAGATCTGAAAAGTGAAGCCTGCATCTGCATTCTTTCTAATGACCAGCAGGGGGAGACTCCAACAGCTGCACAAAGAAGTCAGATTGAATAGAAGTTTATGAGAAAATTACCTTATATCTCACTTAATTTATGACCTTAAATAGTTTCCTTATTATTTTATGGTCTCAATCTGTAATTTCAAGTCTTCTTCAGCACCGCATGATGGTCATTCAGTAAATTATGGCCCCATTTAAAGTAAAATGGACCATAAAGCAGGACATGCTTTATGATATGGCTACCGTCTGATTAAGCTCATTCACCTTTTCCATTCCAGGCCACACTGAACTGTCCTTTTTCAGTGTCTAAGTCTGAACAGTTTCTGAGCATTTTCACCAAAAATAAACTGGTTCACAACCTAAACGAGTTAATCCCTAGTTGGAACTATTATTTACTGAAATTGCAATATTGCTTCAGCATTTTTCAAACTACAGGAGGTGCAATATTTGTTAAAGGCAAAAAAAAACTTTTAAATGAATGAATGTGGTGAAGCAGAGACGTCCACCATAGTCATTTTAACATGTTTTTCAATCGAAATAACAGTGATGATCAGTAGCTCTAATATTGCAGATCATATTGAAAAATCAATCAAAATAATTGCAATTGGATATTTATTTTCTAAATTATTCAGCCCTAACTGGAACCAAAAATAAGCAGGTTTTTCTTGGGAACCAAAGTGGGCGTGTCATACGTGACAGGTTGGCTTGGTTCACTAGATGGCACCAAGGTTCCAGGGATCTTGAACAGAACTGCTTCAGGAAACGGAGCTAATTTAGTGGAAATGAGCCTTGGGTGACGTCAACAAATGGGAACATTGTCCTGCCAAACTCCATTGACAAATACAGTAATTTCACCTCACAGGTCATCGCTAAACAAACCTCAATCACAAACATCTTGGTTTGTCTTTCCACTGCTCCAGCAACCATCAACTCTGACTGAGGTGAAATAATTTCTTAATTCACAGAGTTGGTTGTGAAAATATTCTGACTTTATGCCTCAACTGGCAGACACGAAACGAGCTGCAATGTAATCCTCGGAGGCAAATCAACCGTCTAAATGTTTGTTTTTGTCACTGACCGGCTCAGCAGGATCGTATCTGAGAACATTACAGGAAGGATCCTGACAGCGAGAGACATTTTCTCCCATCAAGCCACCAGACTCTGTTGATTTTAAAATCCACTGCTGCCTTGATCCAACAAACTGTTTTTGTGTCTCTTTGGTGTTTTAAACCATTAGTTCAGATCCAAATGAATGTTTTTAAAAAATGAGGCAGTAAAATTACTGTTTTTGTCAGAAAATGTTCATCTGTGCTGTGAATATCTTTGGATTTGAGACAAAACCAGACATCAGCTTGGACACAGGAAAAACAGAGATGGACATTTTTCATTATTTTCTGACATTTTATGGATGTTGCAGCCCTCAATTAAACATAGCTATTTATTTTGATCTTTTAAAAATAATAAATTGATAAAAAATTTGTACAGGGTCAAATAAAAATTGATTTTGGGCAAGTAGATTCCCAACTTTCCCAACTGGACAAGTGAGGGGGGGAAAAAAACACAACCTTTAATCCCACAGTGACTTCAAGATGACCTCCATAGGGAGAAGTCGGTTATCGTGTAACTTTGTGGTTAATATTTGAGTAAAGGTGAGACGAGGAGCTTGAACATGCAAACAGGACATTTACATTTAAGGTGTAATTCTTCTGTGGATCTGTATCAGCATTTAGTCAAAGTTTCAGACACGTGAACGCAGCCGCTCACCGTTTGTCAGCGTGCACTCTGAATCACCCAGGTGGACTGCCAGAGACACACAAAGATCTTGGAAGCGTTTGAGTGTCTTTAGCTTAGCAGCAGATTAACATGGGCTGTGTTGTCTGGAAGAGAATCACGTGGCCTCTTTAAACCCACGGCTGTGTCTGCAGGTGTACTGTGGTTCAGTCTAAACCCACGGCTGTGTCTGCAGGTGTAAACTGCTCTGGTGGTTCAGTCTAAACTCAGCTGCTGCTGTGTCCTGTAGAGGTCACCGTATGGCCACTAGAGGTCATCACATCTGAACTTTACTTTACTACCTGCTGCTCTAACTGAGCTTTAAAGTCTCGTCTTTCAGTCTGAGGGCTGATTTCTACAAATCTTGGACCATATAAGATCTTATGAAGGCAGCACTGTTGTGTGTCTCACACTAATTGGATTTAAAATGGTAAAATTGCAATTAATCATAATACAAGTTCAATATCCAAAATGCAGAACCAGGACTAAATTGTTTTTTTAAAATGGGAATATTCAGAAATTTGTGAGAAAACAGCATAATCATGATTTTAAATTTGTAATGCAAAAATGATTGTTCCCACTAATCTTATCATATCACAGTCAAATTTCAATCAAAATAATAATAATTATAATATTACTTTTGCCATTGTGCAGCCTGAGTGTCAGAACTGTTGATTTAAATTTTGGCACAACATTGATTAACATGTTTTTACATCATGATCATTATTTGTGTCACCAACTTTACATCTGGCCTGGGATTATAGATGAAAACTAGACTTTTGATCGATTCTGGCATATTTACAGTAATGTTCAGAGGGAGAAATAAATGTTAAGACAGAAAAGCAGCATTTGACCCAGTAGTTATCACTGTTTTTCAGTTAGTGTTGATCAGTTGTCTTATCAGTCCTGCAGACTTAAAATGGGCATTTTGACACAGCTCAGCTGCTGCTCCTTTTTAAGATAAAACATGACTGTAATGTGGGTGTGTGTGTGTGTGTGTGGGGTCAGTGTTTTCAGGCTGAGAGCTGGTGTACTCTGAGACGAGCCCCTGCAGCTGCAGCCCTCAGCTCAAAGTCCGGAGGGTCCAAGAAGTCGTCAAAGAAGAACAACTCAGGTAGGCGTCAGAGGGTCACTGAGCCTTTATCAGCTCTCATATGAAGCTCGCTGTGCCTGAACTGTGGTGCAAACGTCACTGATCACGTCAGGCTTCAGTGGAGCTGAAAAGAGTTTTGAAGTACTCCTGAAAAAACCCTACAGACCTGGAGCACATTACTGTTAACTGCAAATATAACACTACTGTTTTTTACCTGATTTAAATGGAAAAATTCCTTTTAACTCGTTAAGATCGGGACATTCCATCAAGACTGATAAATAAGTCTGCGCTTACGAGGAAAAAGCTTGGCTTGAATTAACTTCAGCTTCCGCTTCAGGCTGAAGCCGTTAACACTGAGACAGTTTATCCTGGTGTAGTCGACGCTAACTGAAGCTAAAACCAGCTGCACTGAGAGTGTGCAGGAGAACAGAACAGCTGATTGTCAAAAAATATAAAGGGTTCATCATGAAAAAAAGGCAAATACTGCTGAAATTAACAAGATAAAGGAGAGACGAGACAAGGTTAAATCCCAAGATAAT
This sequence comes from Lutjanus campechanus, assembly GCA_027495735.1. NCBI lineage: Eukaryota > Metazoa > Chordata > Actinopteri > Lutjaniformes > Lutjanidae > Lutjanus > Lutjanus campechanus. The sequence goes on from JAJHUR010136786.1 coordinate 4,921, forward strand.
GTGATCCCGGCACACGTCCTGTCCTAATAGCACTCTTGGTAGAACGTTCTCCACATCTACTGAGGCCTCAGCAGTAATACGGTTTTGATTCCAGTCCGAGGCCAACCTACATGTTGTCCTGACTCTCTTATTCCTTCTTTTCTCTTTGTTGGGCCTTGTTGTCTTTTGAAAACTTGAGACGTGATTTTCTTAACTTTTTCTAAATTAATATGTTCTTTGAAACTAAAGTAAACATGTAAATTCATGCTTGTTCACATAGAAAAAAGGTCTGAACTTGTGTTTCTGCACAGACAGAAGTGATGTGAGCGCAGACAGACACTTGATGGAACTGTCTAGTTCAGTGGGATCAGTTACCATGGTTACTGAGCAGGGATTCATTTAAGCCACAGTCATGGAACAGATCTCTCATTTAAATTAGTCAGACTTACCTAAATAAGCCGGGCTCTTCCTCTATCCACATTGATGGAGGATCCTTCTGGTCATATTGTGCAACTGTTCAACAAAATCTGCTAAAACAAGTCAGTTTCTTTGTATTCTTATATTTTGTTTTAAAGGAGGAAAACATGATTGGATTTTGATATGACCAATCAATAATATCGTGACATCCACCCATCAGTCAGTCTTCAGCTTGTAGCGGCACAGTGCTAAGAGTCTTTAGTTGGAGAACATACCATGCTGTCGGCAGCAAGCAGCAGGTTCTCCATGTTTGTTATGACGTGCCAACTTTTTATTGTTCAAATCAAATTGCTCCCAGCGTCGTGTCCTGCCTGCCTGTCCTGTTTCCCTCAGAAATGCATCATGAAATACTCTGGAAATGCTGTTTAGTCTGGACTTGACACGAGTAGGTGTTTCCAAGTAAGTGATAGTTGTGAATATTACACAGAAACCATGGAACCATGCGTGAAGCTGTGTTTCAGCTTTTGTGTCCTGCTGGAGAAAATGCGACACAAAGTACAGGAAAGGTCAGGAGAGAGATTCCAGCCCACATGTCCCATGTCATGGCGAAAACATGTAACACGCAGCAGCTGTTTGGTCGTGGCTGCAGGCTAACAGAGCAGTTGTGTAAATAAAAAGCAGATCTAACCAGTTGCTACTAGAACCTGCTGCTTTTGGCGTATGTACCAGGTTTCTGTTTGACTCATCAAAAAGATCAATGTGAAATTGGTTTGGCTATGAGGTGGATGACACTGGTATTAAATATCTTGTATTATTCAGTGATATTTGCACCACAGTTCATCATATTCACTTTGGATTTTCCTTCCACAGGTTTTGAAGGTTATTTCACTAACTGCCTCAGCTGCAGTTTAGGTCCTTTAATTACAATTTACTCTCTTTATTTCAATATAAAACCACTATAGTAAAGTGTTTTTTTCTCTTTTCTGTTGATAGTTTTCTAGGAGTTTTTTTCTAAAATCTTTGGCCAACTCACAGGCTTGTGATGGTTTTTCTTTTTATATTTCCCTGTAAACTGGTACATCTACCAGATACAACCTTCCAGGATATCTTTGGATTTTCTGTATAAAATGTGGACATTTTGTTAGATGTGGGTTTATAGTGGACATTCAACCATACACACAATGTATGCCTTTAAAAACAATAATGCATCTTGTCTGCTTACCCTCCTTCATCCTAGACAAAAGCCAGGCTAAAACGTACTTCGATATAGAGAAACTTGTCCAGCACAAGACATATGACTTTCCCAAGAAAGAAGTTTCTACAGCAGCAGCCGCTGCAGCAGCAGAAGCTGCAGCTAAAGCTGCTGCTGCTGCACCCGAGGCTGTAGCATCCACCCCTGCAGCAGAGGCTGCCACCCCAGTGGTTGAAGCCACCCCTGCTGCTGAAGCTGCTCCAGCAGCTGAAGCCGCACCCATCGCTGAAGCACCTCCTGCCGTCGAAGCCGCCACTGAAGCTGCCCCAGCAGCTGAAGCCACACCTGCAGCTGAAGCTGCACCTGTTGTTGAGGCTGTTGCTGAAGTAGTTGCCGAAGCTGCACCTGTTGTTGAGGCTGCTGCTGAAGCTGTTGCTGAAGTAGTTGCCGAAGCTGCACCTGTTGTTGAGGCTGCTGCTGAAGCTGTAGTTGAAGCAGTTGCTGAAGCTGTACCAGTCGTCGCTGAAGTGGTTGCCGAAGCCGTACCTGTGGCTGAAGTTGTTGCTGAAGCTGCAGCATCCATAGCTGAAGCTGCTGCTCCAGCAGCTGAAGTTCCTGCTGAGGCCGCTGCTCCAGAAGCTGCAGCTGAAGCCCCCGCTGCTGAGGCAGCACCAGCAGCTGAAGCTGCTCCAGCAGAACCTCCTGTTGAAGCTGCAGCTGAGACTGCACCTGCTGCTGAAGCTCCTGTTGAAGCTGCTCCTGAAGCGCCTGCTGCAGAAGCTGCACCAGTTGTGGAAGCTGCCCCTGAAGTTGCCCCTGTAGAAGCTGCCCCAGAGCCTGTGGCTGAAGTGGCCCCAGAGCCTGTGGCTGAAGCAGCCCCTGTAGAAGCTGCCCCAGAGCCTGTGGCTGAAGCTGCCCCTGTAGAAGCTGCCCCAGAGCCTGTGGTTGAAGCTGCCCCTGTAGAAGCTGAAGCTGCCCCCGCTGAAGTGGCTGCTGAGGCCGCAGCTGAAGTTTCTGCCCCCGTGGAGAGCGCCGAGGAGCTGGTGGACCCCGCTCCGGTCGTGGCTGAAGCTGCTGGAGAGGAGATGGCCCCGGCTGAACCAGTCGAACCGTCTGAGGGTACACACTACAACCTCCCCCTCCCCCACAATCCTTCTTTTTTCCTCTTTGGACCCTGCAGTCTACCAGCAGTCATTTTCATCACCATTTATATGAGCACACAGTAGCCGTTTGTGATGAGTGTTAAGGATAAACTGTAAAGATACCGACATCACAAACACACGTTTATTTTGTTCTAGTTTTGCACAGCTTACTCCTAATAGTCCCTTAGTGTTACTTGATGCATTTTAGCCCATAACCCTCAAACAATATCTTCCCCTCTTCATGTCATATCCACCTCATGTGGCTTGATCATCTTTCATGTAGTTATAGTTCAACTCATTGTCTAATGTGTTTGTGCTGCTTCAACCATCTTACAACCCTGATTCCAAAACAGTTGGGACTCTGTCAAACCATAAAAAACAGAATGCAATGATTTATAAAAACCTTTTTGACCTATAATCAGTTGAATACAGTACAAAAGCATGATACTGAATGTTAAAACTGATAGACTCAACTGGACACACTGTCAATTTGAGGTCTGCGACACGTTGCATCGATGGGCCTGTGAACGGACTCGTCTGGTCATCAGCCTGATCTGCCAGTGTCAGATATCACATTCTGTGCCAGTCACATTTTCATGCTTCTGCTGCATCATGGTCCACATCATGTGCACAGTGACACAGACAGTAACATCGCAGCCACACATGCATGTTGTCAGTGTAGAAGTTCTTCACCGCAAAACTTGTGGTTTGTAATACCTGTAAGGGCAAAAATAAGTCATGGAGGAACAACCACAAAGACATCAGATCAGTGAACTTTATCAGACAGTTAATACACCATCACCCTTCTGAACGTGCCCTATTTGAAGAAGCTAACAAGTGCAAAACAGCTAAAACTAAAGCTAGCAAACATACAGAGCCAACCTCAAACAAGCGGTCGATTCAGATTTTTTCTTTCTACTTTGGTCTTTTCATTGTTGATACCAGTGAAAGATGGCAATGCATTTGTGCTTGCCATGATGTTCCATCACCCTCAGTAAACGTTTGGGAACTGAGGACACAAGTTGAAGTTTCAAATGTGAAATTCTTCCCCATTCTTACTTGGTGTTCAACTTCAATTGCTCAACAGCCGCAGCCACATGGTTGAATGTGTCTTGCTGAAATAAGCAGGAACATCTCTGAAAAAGAAGTCCTCTGTATGGCAGCACACGTTGCTCCAAAACTTGTGTGTTCCTTGAAGCATCAAAGGGAACTTCACCGATGTGGCGCTTACCCACGTGATGGGCACTAACACAGCTCCATACATCAGATGCTGACTTTTGCCCACTTTAAGACCATCTGTCTCAATGTATCGATGAACAGTTCCTCTGGTCATAGTTTTGGTTGCAGGCTGCAAAGAGAATGAACATTTTGAATCTTCTCGTCTTTTGAGCGCTGTATTCTCCTCCATCTCCGAATCTTGGCTAGATTGGAGCCCTCTCATATAAAGTTCTCGCTGTTTTATCCTGTTGCTATAGTCAGACAGGCTAGTCTTCGTCTCTCTGATATTGGAACCATGGAACCAAAGTCGTCTGAAACAATTCAGCTGAGAACTGGATTGTTTTAAGGAACTAGTCAGCAGAGCTGTGAGTTCACCAGTCATGCTTTTCAAGCTCTTGCACAAGCTTCTCCATCGTTGGTGAAGATGCAGGTTCATCCACTGTGTTCCTGCAAACTTGAGTACCTTGATTTTTTTTTGGCCTTGAGTAGTCGTCTTGCCTCCTGTTTGCTCCACCTTGCTCATTCTGCCTCTTAAATTTCTGAGTAAAGCACAGTGATGATCCTTTCCTCTTTATCTCGGAGACACAACATCCATGATTTTAAAGAAAACAATCTGAAATGTGTACTGCTTTCACTTGGTGTCTCTGTCACTTTCTTCTCGGATGAGTTCAGGCCCACAGAAGTCGGCGGTCTTTCTCTTCATGTCTTTCTCTTTGCATGGTCGAGTCTTAACTTGCATTTGTAGATGCAGCGACAAACTGTGTTTACTGACAACAGTTTTCCAAAGTGTTCCTGAGCCCATGTAGTCTCCTTCATGCAGTCGTCTCAGTGCTGCCGGTGGGATTGAAGGTCACAGGCATTCAATGTTTTTTGACCCTGTTGAGGTTTAAGATTTTTACAAAATCTTTTTATAATATGGATAGTAGATGGCTAAATTCCTTGCAACTGTGCGTTCTGAAACGCTGTCCTTCAACTGTTGGACCACATCTATCAGCCACAACATTAAAACCTCCAGTCTAACATTGAGTCGAACCGTCACCTGTTGACGGATGGACTTCACAAGACCTCTGAAGGTGTCCTGTGGTATGTGGCACCAAGATGTTCGCAGCAGATCCTTGAAGTCCTGTAAGTTGTGAGCTGGGGCCTCCATGGATCAGGATTCTTGTTTCAGCACATCCCACAGATGCTTAATTGGTCACCTTCTTTCTTTGCTCCATGGTTCAGGTCTGACACACAGCATGGGCTCTCCCGGTCTGCGGCTCTTCAGACCAATATGCAGCAAGCTCTCTGTTCTTAGACTTTTCTGTCATAGCTGGTATTGACTGGTTCAGCACTTCTGTGGGATCGGACCAGACAGACTAGCCTCTGTGCCCCACACGCATCAGTGAGTCTTGGGCACTCTGTCACCAGTTCACCGGCTGTCCTTGCTTGGACCAGTTTTAGTTGGTACTAACCAGTTCATACCAGAAGGGACCTGCTGTTTTGGAGACTTTCTGACAAGGGCCAACTTGTGATGACTGTGAGGAGTTGAGGTCAAAGGGTCGTCATGAACTCATTGAAGTAAACCCTGCCTGTTTTTCCTGCTTCCATCTTGAAGAACTGACTGTTAACTTGCTGCCTGATATATCTCACCCTTTGATGACTGATTAGTGTTATTGACGTCATGGTCAGTGGTTGTAATGTTGTGATCAGTGTCGTTGCCCTATCTTCACTTTTGTAAAAACCTTTCGAGGATGCCCTCCTGACATACCCAATCATGATGCTGTCACCTGTTCCCAGTTAGCCCGTTTACTTGTGGAAGGATCAAAACCGGTGTATTCACAGTCCCAGCTTGTTTGAAACATATTTCAGGCATCAAATTTCGAATGACTTCGTTGTTTTTTGTAAATATACAGTTTAATATATTGTCTTTGTACTGTATTCAATTGAATGTCAAAGGATTAGCAGATTATCACCCTCTGTTTTCATGTTTTACAGCATCCCAACTCTTTTGGAATCAGTCGTACACTCTGTATGATGCATGTCTTAACCTTCATCATATGCATCTTGCTTTGAGATTTTTAGCATGGGCACACTTGTTTTTTCCACATTTCTCACTAATGTCTGCCTGCTAACTGCACTCACTTCTTTTAATGTCTAGAATTTCTTTCCACCTTCATGTGTAAGTTGTTATAATCTGTTCTTCCCACCTTTTCACTCACTTTTTATTTTTTTATTCTAGTCAAACTTGCCGATGTTTTTTTTTCTTCTTTCAGTTTTAAGATCCACGGTTTAATTCCCAGTCTTCTTCCCTAAGATGTTCCAACATGAAAATCTCAGCACTGCCCCGGTGTTGTGTTGTGGTTTTATGGAACTGTTCTTGATTTTTGTTCTGGTGATGGTTAAACACTAAAGATAATGTTAAAGGTACTCTGGTTCCACTGGTGAAGGAGAACGTTAAGGCTGCTGCCATCACTTGTCATCTTTTTATTTACCTCCGACTTCTCTCCTCCTCCTTCTCCTCCTTCCCTCACACCTCTCACACTTATTTGGGAGTCGCATGGTAAAAGTAATGATATGTAATCAATCCCTCCGTGTTTGATCCGATTGTTGGGTGTATTTTGTTAATGGATAATGTGTAAATGTAAACTTTCCTCCCCCTTTTCTCTCATGGTAAAAGCACTTGGTGAGGTTGCACCCTTGGTTGCTGCATGTGGAGTCAAAGTTGAAGACTTTAAATTCTTTGGACTTCACTGTTTAAGGTTCTTGTTTGACGGTTTCAGCAGTCCTGTTAATGTGTAGCCTAGCATGACCTATCACAGCAACCTTTTAACCTGTCAACTGACCTGACCTTTCAGACGTTCTTTCCTGTCTGACCCCTGTAGCTGCCTACTCTTGTCTATCACTCTCAGGTGCTGTTATGTGCATGAGGGTTATGGTTAAGACTGGATTGGTTATTTATTTGTTCTAGCTAAATGGACAGGTGATATCCAAACGCATGGTCCTGGTTTATGAGAACTTTTCTTTGAAGAGAAATTAATTTTGTTTCTTTATTTTTTTTCTCCCTCTCAGCTGGGCTGGACCCGATTCAGAAGCTCTTCTTAGACTCCATACGCGAGTACTCCTCAAAAAGCCAGTAAGTCTCACTCGTCCTCCACCGAGCAGGTTATGATGTCTGTTTGTCGTCAGCTCAGCTGGGTTTAAAACCGGATCAGCTAATCTGGAAGTAGCAGAGGTTTAAACTGTAGCTGTGTGTTCAGAACGAGTTCAGGTTCAGCTTGATGGAAGTAGGAAGCTCTTTTTATTACATCTCTCGTACACTGCTGATATCTGATCTCTGTCCTCCTCCTCCTCCTCCTCCTCCTCCTGCTGCAGGGCCTCTGGTGGGCTGGTCGATGCAGGTTCAGAGTATGAGAAGGCCTTGGCAGAGGAGGTAGCAAAGCTTCAGAGACTCTACGGTGGTGGAGACCTCGCATCTTTCCCAGAGTTCAAATTCACAGGTGAGTAAAGTTCATTAACTATCAGTCAACTTTTACAACTCGTAGTTTAAACAGCAGGAGTTTGTTTCATACTGAAGGGTTTGTTGGCGATGTATCACGATACAGGAGTTACAATTTAATATACTGCGTGACTGTAAGGAACATGATGTATTGCTTTTTTCTTATCTGATTTCTATTCTGATTTTTTAACCCTAACCCAGAACAGTGAAGGAAGGTAACAGGGCTCCTACTCAGCAGTTTGAGGGTTAAACACAACATAAAGTTGTTGTTTTTGATGTATCACAATATGACAATAATGTTTTGTGAATCGATACAGTATCACAAAATTTGATATTGTGATACTCTATTTTCAATATTTTCTTATACCCCTATTTGTTAGTGTGATTTTTATTTTGTGTGAAATAAATGACTCCTTCAAAATTCACGGTTTTGAGTCACAGATGGAATCATTTTTCAGATCAGCAAGGGAGTCGGGGGTGGAATTAGGGTTAAATTATTTTAAAATTGCACTTGGCTTGGATCTCTGTCTGTAGCTATCACCATAATAGTGTAATAATAAAAATAATAGAGATAAAATGTATATCCATATATATGATAAAAATTACACTATACTTCTAATACTGTATTGTACATATAATAGATTCATATGCACTGATCTGTCTCACTGCAAACACAACCAGTGAGCTTTATACAAATGTGTGATGTCATAAACATGCAAATGATCTCTGTGGTGTAAATATAATCAGGTTAAATCCTGTTCAGATGCAGTCTGGATACCGGACGCATTTTAATTCAAGGTGTAAAGGAGTTCTTTGACAAAAGAACAGGAACTCGGGCAGACGTTTAGCTCAGGTGGTAGAGCGTCCGGCCCATGTATGGAGGCTGTTAGTCCTCTGCAGCGGCCGCTGGTTCGTCTCCCGCCTTCGGCCCTTTGCTGCGTGTCATCCCCTCTTTCTCTGCCCCGTTTCCTGTCTCCTCTTCAGCTATCACTATCAATAAAGGCACAAATGGCCAAAAAAATAACTTTAAAAAAAAAAAAAAAGAACAGGAACTCTTGATGACTGTGTCAAAGTCTAAGAGGGCCGATGAGTTTAATCAGAATTTAGGAGCAGGAAATTGCTTGATCTCATTCCATGATTTTTTTAATCTTATTTTTGTTTTTTCTTTTTAGAGCCCAAGTTTGACGAAGTTTCCCAGAAGTGAACATCAGCACTTTGCAACTGAACTTTTCTACTGTCGCCTTTGTTTTTTTTCCTGTACATCTGTGTTCCTCATGTGAACAGTCTGCTTGGTGTCAGAGTTACGACAAACCTTCGCCTCTAGCTGTGTGACAATAGAGCCCGTTTCAGTAGCTGCGTATTTTAAGGGACTGTCAGCTGAAGCAATAGATGGACGTGTGGCAGATAAAGTGAATTTAGAGCTGTGAAATAAGCTTTGTGTAATTTGATCCATGGCTGAGCTGAATGTAGAGAAAACAAAGAATAAATTCCAGTTCATATCTGTCGTGTGTACGCCTCTTTTCTGACAAACCTCAACATCAGAAATAAACATAATTTTATGTTGAATTTCACTCTGAGCAGTCAGCGTTTTATTTTAATGCGAATTAGAGTAAATGTCTTCCTCCCAGACAGTTTAACTTAGCAGTATGTGGGAATGAGTATGCAGGAGTTTGAAGCTTTAAATGTGCTTTTTTGTGAGGCCAAGTAGATAAATCACACTGCTCAAAAGGTGCAGTAGGCTACACATCCACATATCTGGAGATTTTAGAATTCAGTGCATATATTTTTATGTACAATTTTGATATTAATAAATGTAGTATTCCTGACAAAATCCAATGAGTTAAGTAAAAAATCTGCTCCTGTTTTTCCCCAAAAACTTTCCTGATAAAGTGAGGTGGGGTATGTGTGTTATTATATTGTTACAATAAGTTATTATAATTGTAGTCCTATGAGACAACAGAATAAAACGTTAAATATTCTCCAAGCACAAAAACATCATGAAGTATTATGTCAGTATTTATAGTGTAGTTTACATTGATCACAGGTGTGGTTATTGCGCCATCTAGCGGGTTTTGAGCGGTAATGACACATTGTCAGTATGCGAACCATAATATATACAGTCTATGATACGAACACAGGCTTCAAATGACAAAAGTTATTCAGACTGAAGTTTGTTTATTTATAGCATATTTAGATTCTAAGTATCCTGTATTACAATAATATTATAATAGTACATTAATTAAGTTTTAATATCAGTAATATAAGACGTGTTTTAAAATGCGAAAGTCGTTTGTTTATAACCTGTATTTGAGAACTTAATTGTCAGTGAAAAATGTTCCGCACACAGAAACATGAGAACAGGACGGAGGAGCTTCAAACAGCTGACGAGTTTAAAAAACAGAGGACAGCACCCGTGGTTCGAACTCCGGGCCCGCGGACCGGTGGAGTTGAGAAACGACGTATGTTTGGGAAGTAACCACTGAGCTAAACCTCTGCCGCTGTAACAGCTGACAGAAGATAATTATGAAGCTGCAGGTGAGGAAGTGACGTCACACTGAGGTCTGAACAGGCTGCACAAACGGTTTTAAAATAAGACAAAGAAATTAAGAAATAAACAATCATCGCTGTTTGGACCCCTAAAGATAGGAACGATATAAAGAAGAATAAATATAGAAAATAGGAACAATATAAAGAAGAGTAAAGTGTATAACAACGATCTACATAAAACCCTCTGAGTTTATTGTAGTGAAGTAAAACTAGGTATGAGGAAAAAAAACATTGTAATTAACTTAAAAAATAATAAATACATAAATAAATAAAATGAAATAAAGTTACACACAAAATGTGTTTAGGAATACACTTTCTGAACACCTTAAAACTAAACACTTTTAAACATAACAACTAAACGGAAAAAAACACCATATTTGTATATGATATATCCAAAACTATAATATTTTACAATTTTACAAAATGTTTATGTTTACTAAATGTTGTATTTTATTTGTGATTGTGGTTCGTTTGAAAACTTTTTGGCATTTTAAAGTTTTAGTGTACCGCACAGAATCAGGACCCCGGGACAAAAGGACTTAAACCCGCAGGTGAGGAGTGAAAAAGCAGCGGACGGCGCCCGTGGTTCGAACCCCTGGCCCGCGGACCGGCGGAGTGAGAAGAACGTAGCAGGTTCAGGAAGTAACCACTGAGCTAAACCTCTGCCATCCAATCAGGGAACAAAATGGACTTATACACCTGAGGATAATTATACACTGTCATAAAACTTTATGATGACATATATAATAGTCCCAGGCCCGCCGATAGGGGGGGACAAACGGGTCTGCTGTCCCGGGCCCAGGGAGAGGGGGGCCCACAACTGGGCCCTCATTAAATTGTGGAATTAAAAAAAATTGTCAGAATAGTCCTATTTGTGGAAAACTATTATTTAAATCACATTACAGTTTTTTATTTGTATTCTCCTAGTTGTCCTTGAGAAATAGTGATCATGAAC
>JAJHUR010136787.1:0-17901 GCA_027495735.1 Lutjanus campechanus
GTGATCGATGTAACCACTGGCAACCATACACTTGACAAACCCCTGTTGGGTGTTTCACATTGTTGCTGTTTTCGCTGGCATCTGATTTATTTTAGCAGCGTTACACAACTGGGTTTGACAGCTTTTTTTGCTCCCTGCTGTATCTCCAGGCGGGATGAGTCACGATCTGACAAACAACAAAATATTTTACTTTATTCCAGTGACATCAGTTTTTACATGCTGTCTTTAAAGTTGTTGCAATATTTGGCAGGAAAGCCAAAGAAAATCAGTTATGATAATGATTTTAAATACAGTTCAAAGTAAAGAATGCAGCACAACTTTGTGACAGGGGCACGATGATGTGAGTCAACTGAACATAGGTTGACTAATTAGTTAAAGTCTTATTTGAGTTTTGCAAAATAATAATTGAGAAAACATGTTCGATAAGCTTAAGACGTTAAGTTAAACCAAAACTGTTGAGTCACACCTGCGAACATTACCAACAAATTTGATTTCCTTTTACATTTTCTCAGTTTGTAAAGTCAGTTCTTCATTTCACAGCTGCAGCTGCTCCTCTTAGAGCTACTTTGTTCCAGCGTTGGCACAAAGACAATATGTGAAACTGCTCCCAGTGAATTTATTATGTTTTATGAGTGAGGGTGTGGGGACTGAATTCAATACTAACCTTCATTACGGTTCACTGCGTTTTTTATTATTCTGAAAACAAACAACCATGACTTATCTTAAAATATATTAAATAAACGCAGCAAGATTTGGCATATATCTGTTTTTATCACACTCTAAAAACGTCAGCTTATCCTGTGCCTGCACTCGTTGGTTTGAATCAATTTGATTAAATTGTGCATGCAAGAGAATAATAAGTTGCTAAAAACTAAGGAAATTGTTGCAGCTTTATGTCAAGAAAGCAAAACATTTTTGTCTTCAGCATAACACTTGTTGTAAATGTGTTTTTGTTATGTTAAGTAAAACAAATTATTCATTTTCAGGAAAAAAACATCAGTACATATTTCAAAACTGTTTTGTTTAGTTCATTGAACTTTCGACATACATTCTAAGTGCACAATGTATGTGCTGTTAATTGGTATTGAACTATTTCAGCTTCATAAATTTACGTAAAATGAACTAAAAAATTAAAAAGTGTTGACTGAACATGATAAAAAAATATGTCAGTTTCATAAGGAACGAGTGTTTGTGTCAAGTTTTGAAGCCATTTTGAAAGTCCTGAACATTTGTGTGGACTCCACACTAAAATATTTGTCAGATTATAATCTGTATCACACCGTAACTAGTTGTGGTTCAACCTAAAAATGTAAGTTCCCCTGCTACCTCAAAAATGTGTGTTAACTGAGCATGGGTTGAATAATTAAAGCCTGTGTAAAGGACAAAGGGAGTTTTTCCTTTAAGCACATAATATACATGTTAGAACTAATGAAAACGTGAAAATACTGAGAACTATTTAGAGCTGAATTGTGGAGTTCGACCGTTAAAGTGTTGTTCACCATTTCTGTGGTCAGGATTTTTTTGGCAGACCTTCACATTCATGATCACACCCCTGCAGAGCCGTAGCATCATGGCTGCCTCATGTATCCTTCGTCCATTTGGAGCAATGGTTGTGCACATCCTCATAAAATAACTATGTGTGCATGTGGTTGAGCAGCAAGTACTGTACATCTCTGGCCTTACACTATACAAGCCCAAAGAACCGAGACCTCCCCTCACCCTCCCCTGCAGTCAGTTACAAACAAACGTACCTTCAGCGACTCTCTCAGTCCGAATCAGCCCAGCAGTTCACTTCAGCTCACTTCAGTTCCAACAACCTGACACAGAAGAAAAAAAAATACCATCCTGTCACCGTCCTCTGGCTCTGGTGGCTCAAACATGTCTCGACATGTCCAATAACACTGCGAGACGGAGCGTCCATGTTTCAGGTTATTTTCAGGTCGTAGTGGTGTTTGACACTGAGACAGCAGAGCAGAGAAAACTGCTAATTTTTTCATGATTTTGAGTCCTAATTTTATGTACTTGGCAGTTTTTTAATGATTCAAACGGGCAGGGTGGTTAATAACACATTTATTGTTTCTTTACACAGTCTTTAAATAAACATTCAAATTTATGCTCAGTAAGCTTGTGATGATAAGCGGGATTAGGGAATGAATACTGACAAGTTTTCATATATTTATATACATCAGACTACAAAACAGTGGGGTCTGAAGAGAGTTTGAACTCTCAAACACTTGCATCCTGGAAAGTCTGCTAATATGCTGATCAAGTCTCTTTCTAAACTTCATTTGAGTTCAATGAGTTGCGTGAACTCAGAATAGTACATTAATTGAACTCAAAAGGCTTCATGTTCAAACAACAAATGCTTATAAATTCTAAAGTGGCCTGAAAATAAAAACTAGACATTTTAATACATATATATTTACATTTGCATTTCTGTTTGATGTTTTACACTGCACTGTAATTGATCTTTTTCTTAAGCTATACCCTGGAAACAACTGCAGTGGCTGCTTATACTATCCACAACTGACTTTCCCCCCACATTTCCCTTTCATGTATGGCCTTAACGGATTGCTGAAATCATGATTTTGCTGCATTATGTTTGCTTTGTTCGGGTTTATCCTTTGCTCCCGTGATCCACTGACAAATCTCTGGGTGGAATAAACTCTCCAGTGGAGATAGCGGAAGCCAAACGGCTTACTTAGCGACTGATTGTGAGAACGGCACACAAAAGAATTTCCGAACATGCAAAACACAGAAGCGGTGAAGCACTGAGGGGGCTGGATGTGCGTCCAAATATCACCTGGGCAAAAGAAAGGGAAAGAGATTGGGAGAAAAGCAAGGAAAAGAGGGAGAGAAAAAAAGACAGGGAGGGAGGGACGTATCAAGCAAAAGAAAGATAGCGAGAACAAGAATAAAAAGAGGAGGCAGGAGGGCAGGGCTGTTTCTGGAAAGGGGTAGAGCGAAAGAACCACATGCATGTGTGTGTGTGTGCTCGTTTGTTTTCCCTTCAGTGTGAGAGCGGAAGACAAATTGACCATATGGATAAGAGCAGACGGTGGCCAGGTTGTGCTAAGAACCAGTTAGTTCTACCACATTGTGTTGTTTGGCAGTAAGCCTAATGTTTAGCACACTGGGAACTGGCAAACTAATGGAAACAAGCAAACTGCCACGGCACAGACTTTTTAAGGCTTCTAGGACGCTGCAAGGTGCATTTTCTGGCACAGTTCGGTCCACTAGAGCTGCAGAGGAAGGGCCGCATGCAAATGGATTATGATAATGTAATTAGATAAGAATGCTATGTAGAGATGCCAAAACAAATACACATACTTTTGAAATGTGATCAGTGTTGATTTGAGGTAATCCAATGGGCTACATCTGTGTTTTCATACATTCAAATACAGCCAGAGAAACCGGTTTAGACATCATTTGGTCAAAATCTGTGAAATATTATGCACCAAAAACTACAACCCTAAATATCAGAAAGTCACCAGTGTCCTCTAACTTTTCAAAAAGTAATATTTCAGCGACTTAACTCGTACAGTTGATTTATGTCAGTGATTTAATATGGTCCTTTGGTCATAAAACATTTGAGTAGGATGTGACAATGTCACCATTTAAAGGACGGATACGTAAGGCAAGAACTTTCAAATATGAGTGCAGCAGTCCAAATAGTGAGTTGGAGCTATAGATGGTGTATTAAATAGTTTGAACCCCTGTTTAATATAAGACCTATGGTTGAAGCGAGTTGCTTCCCTCCTCCCCAGACTCGAAGCTCGGGCTGGTTGCCCACAGGCTGCGGGAAACTGAACCTACCCGAGCGCAAGATGAGTTTACCATTATTCTTTGACAATAACAAGCGAGGACGAGTCCTCGACTCTAAGTTTATCAGCTGTCATTTGTCTGTCAACGTAAAGCTAAGCCCATTATCCTGAAAACAAAAACAAACCCACTGCTCTGAAAAAACACACTCTGGAGTTTGAATTCAGACTATGTGCCTGACTCACATATATCACATATTTCTCAGTTCAACTATTAGAAACATATACTCCTTCTAAAAGATTATTAATGATTTCATACGACGCAAAAAAAAGCCACCTACTAATATGGCAAACACTCTGCATTCATTTGAGCTCTAATAAATGTGAAACTTGCAAACAAAAACAGACATTCCGCACAGAAATGGGAAGTTCAAAGCTGAACTTGCTGGCTGTGGAACTGTTGCTGGAGAAGCGAGTATTTCATCTTAAGCATGTTTCCTTAAACTCTGATTACATATTACAGTCATATTATCATTTAATACAATAAATATATTACAGATTTCACCTTTGAGTGCAAATAACAAAAGTTGGAAATAAACTTCAGACCAAACTGCATTCTGTATGTTGGTGATGGATGTGAATGTGTGAATGTATACGAAAACAAGAGTTTAATTGTCGTGGAGCCTTTTTAATGCTGCAAACTGGCTTTACAGGAGAGTTACAGGTTGGTTGTAGGGCGTGGGAGGACACAATGACATTAAAAAATAACACAAAATATACAATAGGTGTTATAACAAAAATAAAATGAAAGGTAGTATAAGGTTCAAAAATGAATGCTGTAGTCCAGTAGTTAGTTGGAGCCATATAAGAGTATATGAAATAGGTTGAAGCCGTATTTAATAGACAACCCATCATTGTTTTCTCCCTGCCTCCTCTTCCCCAGACTCAAACTCAGGCAGATTCCCTGCTGCAGGGACACTGACAAGCACAAGATGAGGGCAACATTATATTCTATACTATGTAGGCTGATCAGCTTTTTATGATTGCATCAATTGTCTGTCAATGTAAAGCTAAGTCCATCATTCTGAAAACAAAAGATGTACTTTGTTAATCCCCCTTGATGGGGATTCAGTTTTTCACTCCATTGTTAATTCTTACACACTTATAGGCCTAAAAAGCACACATGAAACCAGTGGGAGAGGTGGTAGAATGATGGGCTGCCCCAAGTCAGCCGCCCCGAGCAGTTGGGGATTTGGTGCTTTGCTCAAGTGCACCTTGGGTGAAGTGGCACTTCTGGGTGTCCAGTCCACACAACCAGCCACCATCTCAAGATTCCCAAGCCAAATCCTTGCAGACTGAACTACTGTTGCCCTAAAAGCTGCTGCTCTGAAAATACGCTCTCTGGACTTTGAGTTCAGTGACTAGTTGTCTCAATGTCTGCCAAATTCCATTAACATATTGCGCAATTGGACTTACAAATATCCACTTCTAAAAGATTATTAATGTTTTTTTTACAGCTCATAAACACACTTATTCATTGGGCAAACATTTGGCATTAATTTTACTCAAATAATTCAGGCCTGGAATGGACATTTCCAAGGAGAATGGCTGTGATGTTGTTGTCACAGAAGTCGGTATGACATATGCTCATTGTATGGCTTAGTACAGTAAATATATAACATGATTCTCCTGGAAATTCTTTGCAAAGCTCCGCTGTATTGTAAATACACTAAACCTGCCTAAAATATGTTTACTTTTCTAGAAATTATAAATGATGTATTTGCATTTTTACTACAAGGAACTCTGTGTTTTACTGCCTTATTTTTAACTGATGTTTTATTCAAGTGCCTTTTAGGAGAATAACTTAAGAAGGACTAAAAATGCAGATTTGAGCAAAATATGCCACGGAGGTGGGAGTAACCTTCACGGTGTTTGCAGGTGTTCCTTTCGGGCTGCATACAACTACAACAACCTTCACAATCAAGGTGGGACAGCCTGAATGGAGCCTGAGAGGTGAAACCAAGGGCAAAAAAGCCCACAAAACACTCGCTGCAACACCTGCTGCTGCTCGTTAAAGAGACAGTTCACCCTCACAATCAAAAATACATAGTTTTACCCTGGCCAGGAGCGATATTTATCCATCTAGGATTTTTTTGCTGTGATTTGTAGTTTTAGAGATATCACCCGTAGGGATATCTGCCTTCTCTCCAATATAATGGTACTAAATGGCACTTGGCATGTGGTACTTAAAGTGACAAAAAAAATAAATTTTAAAAACTTAGCAAATTGTCTTTCCAGAAATAATGACCCACTTGCTCAAAATAATCCACAAACCTTGTTGCGAGCAGTTTCATGCAGGAAGTATGTTCTTTCTATTAGAAAGAGAAAGAAAATATTAATTCTGCAGCACCGCAATGGTATTGTTTTTGGTTCATTCTACCCACTTGCATGAATTTTGTTTCCAATGAAAATGCTTTAAGAAAAACATACGCTAGGCTACCTACCAGCAGCAGACAAAGTTAGCAACTAGCTGGTTGAGCTTCTCAAAAGCCACAAATTTTTCTCAGATCTACAGTGTTGCTTGATAGTGATTTGTGTATGTCCACAAATCAAATGATTTTTAAGAAACCAAAAACCAACTCCTGAGAAAAACATCTTTAGCTAATAGATGCTTAACTCTCTTCACCGGCTAGTTGCTAATTTTGTTTCCTCTTTAACGCCAGGGGCAGTTTTTGTGTACAGAGCTTTTTTTTTGCTGAAAACAGCTGCCTGCTGCTGCAGGTTGATGAGGGCGGTGAGATTGAACCAAGTTGTGCTGTAAAACCAAAACCGTGAGCTGATAGAGGCTAACAAGCTCTGTAGAACTGCAGAATCGGGGCTATAATTCTCCATGGGCTCGTCAAAGCGTCCCGTTCCATCTCACATGTTGTCCTTTGATTCATCGCTGAAATAAAATAATACTGAGCTGTGGAGTTTTAAGACCATACATTTCTATATATTTTCTTCACTGAAGTATAACAGAAGATCCGCCGCTTTCACTCTAACCTGGCTGGTTGCTTGAAAACACTGTATTGCAGCAAACACTGTGTCAAATTGGAAGTAATATAAGAGCAGTTGCCTCCCATTAAAAGGGCATTGTATTCATCATACTGCCATCATGGGGTTCTAATAACCGCCATATTCCAGAGACCTTGGCGGCTCAGGGGTAGCAGACAATCTTCACCTCATACTTCTGCACCGGAATTGGGTAGTAATTGGTCCTCATGCCCACATGTGTGTACATGTCTGTGTGCTGTATGCGAATGTGCCGGCAGAAATGGCACCACACAGGGTCATGGTCGACAGCTCACTGCGATAATAAGTGCCACCGGATCTGTGTTTTAACACGTACCGATTCAATTATTTCACCCCAGCTGGAATTAGGAAAAAACCCCCACAAACAAACTCATTCCCTTTGATTGAGCAGATTTTCTGCGGGGAAATGCCTCCAGGGCATTACAGTAGGAAATGAAATAACCTGCATTTGTATGCCCGCTTCTCGCGCGCTCTCCCTTTTCATTTAGGAAGAATCAATTTGAATTATAACTCTGAGGTTCAGTCTCTATTCACTAAGTGGAGGGTGGGAATTGGTGGTGGTGGGGGTCGAAATGAGGGGCAGAACGATCCATTGGTGTCTCTAACAATGCCTGGTCTCATTTGGTTGAAATTGTCCATATTACAAAATAAGGAAAAGAGACATCTCTGTGTTTTGCTGACTGAATTATTTCATTTTCTGATAAAGCAAATTGGGTTTTCTGACAGGGTATGTTTAAGTGGCTCAGTGGCAGAGGAGAGAAGAAATGGGGCCACATGAAGTGGACTATTGAGGATGGACCAGAGAAAGAGAGGCACAAATAAAGAGAAAATAGTAGGGCTGTTAATGAATACATTATTATACATTGTTTAGATATGAACCCACAATACACTCAAGGAGGACAAGGAGGATCCCAGTTTTTTACAGCAATATTTGTCCACATCCCTCCCCCAACTGAGCTGTCACCAAGTCATACAACTTGCCACAAACATCACACCACTTCTCATGAGAGTCATTTCTCAAATCAAAGACATCATATATGCACCACAACACTATACAACACCATAGTGGCAACACTCAAAATCTCTCAGTGGTGAACTCAAGGGTGATCACCCTTCTTCGAAAAATGAAGCTAAAGTGCCCGCTTGGTTGCCCCTACGGTTGATAATGTGTCCTCTCGGGCGCCCTTCCACTGGACAAAACATTGTAAAATGTCCTCTAAAATCAACCTCTAGTGAAAGAAATGTGGTAAAGGGCCCTCTGAAGTACCCGTCCAGTGGACAAAACATGGTATAGTGCCCTCCAAAGTGCCCTTCCAGTGGACAAAATGTGGTAAAGTGCCATTCAGTGGACAAAACATGGTATAGTGCCCTCTAAAGTGCCATTTCAGTGGACAAAAGGTGGTAAAGTGCCCTCTAAAGTACCCTTGTAGTGGATAAAACATGGTAAAGTGCCCTCTGAAGTGCCCTTGTGGTGGACAAAAGGTGGTCAAGTGCCCTCTAAAGTGCCCTTCTAGTGGAAACATGTAGTAAAGTACCCTTTAAAGTGCCTTCCCAGTGGGCAAAACACGGCAAAATGCCCTTTTAAGTGCCATTCCAATGGACAAAATGTGGTAAAGTGCCCTCTGAAGTGCCCTTGTAGTGGACAAAACATGGTAAGTGCCCTCTGAAGTGCCCTTCTAGTGGACAAAACGTGGTAAAGTGCCCTCTAAAGTGCCCTTCTAGTGGAAAAAATGTAGTAAAGTACCCCCTAAAGTGCCTTTTAGTGGACAAAACATGGCAAAATGCAGTCTAAAGTGCCATTCCAGTGGACAAAAGGTAGTAAAGTGCCCCCTAAAGTGCCCTTCCATTGGACAAAACATGATAAATTGCCCTCTGAGGTGCCCATCTTTTAATCTAAACCAGGAATTGTTTCACCTTGAATGCTGCGCTGGAGCCCAGGTGGTGCCCTTTTTGTTTTTCCACCCCTTCCCCTCAGACAGCCTGAGTCCGCCATTGATATTTCTGATATCCACAGCAGATAAATATCTAAATCTAATCCTCTATTAGTTTAGAAATCACTGGAAAAAAGGCTCTCCCTCTAACTTTAGATCCTGGCTAATGTTCTTGAAATTCTGAGTCTTCAGAATCAAAGTAATGTAGGTCAGAGGTTTTCAAAGTTGGAGGACGGCCTCCTCAGCGGGGCTCCAAACAGTTTCAGGAGAGGCTTAGTGAATGGAAATGAAAAATATTACATTAGTTATTACATTAGTTATCAAAAGGAGATCACATGGAATAGCCTAAATGTGTGTGATTTAAAGATACTTCAGAGATTCAGTTTCGGGGATTTTTCTTGATACCACTTTCCCACAGTCAGAAACTAATAAATGCCTTTGAACAGAGCTTTTTTACGCAGTCTTAAGTTAAGCAGCAATATGAGGCTATCTTACTTCAATTGTTGAATGTCTATGGGACTAATTAACATAATCATGATCCCATAGACATCCAGGAATGGAGCGAAAGCAAGCAAGTAAACAAAGGGGGTTTCGTCTGATGGGAAGACTTCGAATACCCCTCCAGGTGGTTGCTTGTATAATGAGCACAATCAGCAGGACTATTTCCATCAATGTATTTTTATGTACATGTTGAAATGTTAAATTAGAAACGGTCGATGGAAACAGCAAAATATGAAAAAAAAAAATCCTCATGGAACTTTCTATGCCCGCTGAAAAAGAGTTAATGCACTTTTTCTAAATAATTTCTAACAAGAGAACATTTGACTCACATGACAGTCTCCTTAACGCTTTCATTCCTCTATAATACACCATGGTGGCTCCACACAAATCTGATGGAACCTTCCTCATATTAATTAATAATACAAAATACCACAGAAATATCATGTTTCTGTCATATTTTCTAGAATGTTTTTCACTGTTTGAAGTTCGACTGGTGCTCTTTTAATTACATCATCTTGTTGTACTGTCTTCTTCTGCAATGGTATAATGGTTTTCGGAGTGGAGAACTGGTGCCACCTACTGCTTATCTCAATGAACCAACTCCTAATAATCACATTACAGAGTGGATGGGAACAAGCATTCTTTCACATTTTTGTTTGCCGATTTATGCAAAATTTGGCTAAAATTTGTGATATTTGGATGGAAACATGACTAATGATGCAGATTTGCCAAAGCAGCTTCTGGCTAAAAGCAGTTAGACTTCTTACCAGTGGTCTATTTTTGTTGATATTTTTCTCATTTTTAAATCATAGATACTTCAGGCCAACTTTATATATTCCTCTGGGCCTCTTCGCATAGGGAAACTTCCTGTCAAGCTTCTGTTCCACCAGCTTCTGTAACTTGATGCAATCTCTCATTCAGTATTTCTTTCACTGGTCCATCTGAAAAATTAAAACTTCTTCTTCTTCTAAGGCAAATCAGCTCTCCAGCACTTTTTCTTTGTGATTTTAACAAAGTTGAACAATGAATACATACTCACATGAAAACTTTCAAGCGCAGGGACTCATTTTGTCGGTTTCATTCATATCTGTAAAAACAGCAGGTCTTGTTGGGTGTTCCCTATAGACAGTGTTTAGTACCTCCAAAAAGTGGTCTAGGGAGGGACAACTGGTAAATTGGAGACGCCCTAGGCTCACTGATGTGCTTGGGGAGCGAAGGCTATTCGGTCTGGTTTGATCCCACAAGAGCCACTGTGCCACAAATTGCTGAAAAAGTTAAAGTTGGCTTTGACAAACAAAGTGTTAGAACATGCAGTACATCACGGCTTGCTGCATATGGGATATGCCCCATGCTGACCGTTGTCCTCTGGTGAAAGCACGTACAGCACATGAGTGTCAGAACTGGACCATGGAGCAGTGGTCCAGTTCCTGTTGTTGACAAGGTGTTGATTTAGACTCTAAATTTCCAAAATCTCAATCCAATCGAGCATCTGCAGGCCCCTTTTCAACCAAACTAGCTTCGGTTCTTGAACCGGCTCTGTTTAAGATTCTCGGAACCTTGGTCCTGAAGTGAATCAGCCCACATTTCCACCAGTTTTTAGTGGAACCATTTTGATCAAGGATGTCATCAAGAGAGGTCATTGAACAATACACTATAGCACTGCAGAACGTGGCACTGGCAAGCTCAGAATGGTTCGAAATTAGGTGCTTGAACTGGACCCTTTTCTTGTTAAAGCACTTTTACAACTACATGTCGCATTCATTTAAGCCGTTGGGGTCAATTTGGGGTTCGGTGTCTTGCCCAAGGACACTTCAACATTTGGAGTGGAGGAGCCTGGGGACTGAACCGCCAAATCTTCCAATTAGTAAATGACCCGCTCTACCTCCTGAGCCACAGCCATGGAGGCCCCACCTCACAACTTACAGGACTTAAAGGATCTGCTGCTAAAGTCTTGGTGCCAGATACCATGGCATGCCTCCAGGGGTCAGTGCTGTGTTTGCGGTTTACACAATATCAGGCTACTAGGCAGGTGGTTGTAATGTTGTGGCTGATCGTTATAGATTTAGATATAGATAGATTTTTTGTGAAATGCACAGATACAGATAGAGATAGTAGCCTCGCGTTACATTCCGACTGCAGACATTGAGAAATAAAGCCAGAGAAGCAGAGACAGTGATGAAGAGGGGACAGACAAAGGAGCCGAGAGCTACTTGTCAAATATATCCCAGCGAGTATTTAACCAGATCATTGTTAATGCTAATGCTGCACAAAAGACACACATGGGAAAAGAAAACTGCTGCTAATTGCCCATATCTTTTCTCTAAATCTTTTTATTAAGGTTGTGCATGAGCTTCTGCACGTGCATGCGATCTATTTTAACTGCACGCTGTACTACATTCATCCTATTGCCAGAGCTATAAGAACTTTTGGAAAACTTTCTAACTGTGTGACTTGGGGATACCTATGCACATCAATAAGTAATCTCCCCCTTGCAGTAGGTGATATGAATAATGCAGCTGCCCATATAGCTGTGCCTTTTCAGAAATGTATTACTGGAAAGCCGCAGAAGTACCGCACAGAGACAGGCAGAGCGTATCTCAACAAATTAACACTGGCAGGGCACTTTTTATGTCAAAGACACCCCAGATATTTAATCTTAGTTTCTTTCAGAACAATTATTCAGCCTGAGAAACAATCAAACTGGAGGCTTCTCATTTGAAATGAATTCATTTCAATGCAGGAAGGGGTACCTCATGCTGAAGCGATAGACCTCATCTCTCTTTGGGGGACTAGAGGAGTGGATACAAATATTAATAAACCCAAAACCTAGTTTTTTGTTACTTCTTTTTTTATTTTTGAAGGGAAATAGGACACATCAGCCTCCTGTCACACACACACGCATACACACACACGCACACGGAGAGATTGGCTACAGAACAGCTCTCAAAATAGCTAAGAGAAATTTAACAGGGAAAAGTGAGGCGTTCAGCTCCTTGATTTCTCCTGTATGATACTAATAGAGGAAGGCAGGTAGGTCGGCGATCAGATTCAGAGCACGTCACGCATCCTCGGGGTTAACTTGTTTTTTTTTTTTTGAAGTCCTCCTCTGCAAAATGTGTTCGGAGAGCCTCTCTAAAACCAACGCTGAAATAAGCTTGATGCTGTTGAGTCAACACCGTATCAGGCCCATATTGTTTCAGTATGAATCTACAAATGAAGCCAGTGCAGAGGACGTGAATGTTACAGGCTGTCACACTGCTGTGCCCCTTCTATTACATTCTTTAAAGAAAAAAATTGCTGCTTCAGCCAATATATATATAAAAAAAAAAAACTTGCACCACAGCTGCTTGAGAGAAATTTGTCCTACTTGTACTTGTTTATATTGTGTGCTTATGTTTAGATGAAACCTTTATTCCTGCACAGAACATCTGCATTTTTAAAAGTAAAAAGAATACACATATGAATGTTCCGTGATCCTATACGTGACCAAAACTGTGAAGTTGTGGTCTGGACGGTTAAACAGTGTGCTCAAACTCACTATAAAGCCCTGTTAAACATGAGGGGAGCTGCACAGTCAGGTGATAATCCTCCATAGGTTCATCACTACAAGTGACACCTTTAACATTGTCACATTATTTTAACATAGAGTTTTTGTACATTATTATGAAAATATCAATTAGCTGTTTTAGGAGCAGGAATTCAATTGAAAGGCCTGATCAGTTTGAATCTGTCACACTTGAAGAGTTTACAGGTTTGGACCCAAATGCAGACAATGGAGACAGAGGGGAGCAGTTCAGTGATATTTAATGAACAAAACAAAGCCACACAAAAAGCTTGCATCAGTGTAAAGCAGGGAGAGTCCTCAAACTAGGCAGGGAAAACCAAACACAAAAAACTTACAGAGAAGGCTAAGTTGAATCAAAGGCAACCAAAAATCCAATAGACGAGATGTTCAAAAATCAAAGTCAGAATTCAAAGTAAGAATCAAAACGAATTCATACAGGGACAAAACACAAGAAAACATTGACGAGTACGAAACAGCAACGAGGGAGGAAAAGACACAGGGTTAAATACACTAGGGAGAGAGAGGCTAACAAGACACAGGTGAGGGCAGTCAAGAACAGGTGAGAATAATCAGTGATCAAAAAGAGCGGGAAAACAGACAAAGACAGGAAGTAAAAATAACAAAGATACACAAGAGAAGATGTACCAAAATAAAACAGGAAGTGACCATGAAAAACCCAAACTATAACAGAATCCAAGTATTTTTCATTAATTGGTAAAATGTGCTTGATTTTAGACAAATTGTAAAGATTTTTGCATGCTGACAATACACTGAAAAGTCTCTAGGGTAATTGAGCATTACTTATTATCAGTGCCAAATTATGATCTCATGCAGAAACTTACTTTAAAAATTATTTGGACTTTCCACTCCTGAAAAGTGTTACCCTATAAAGCAACAGAAGTATTAAAAGTGGAAGTAATCATAATGTTGACAAAGTGGCCTCTGAGTATCCAATAATATTATATATAATAATATTATCAGATGTAATATTATTGGATTATTATTACAGATTCAGATTTATAAAGGCAGTCATTTCCAACCAGGGTACTTGTACATCAGAGGGTAATTCTTCAGTTGCCAGGAGGTATGTGGACAAATTGTGGAGTAGCTACAGTGTAACTAAATTAATTAAATTCAGCTTTAATTTAATTTCGGTGTTTTAAGGTGTTTTAGTTGAAATTAAGAGTACATGAAAACTAGTTATGAACTGAACTGAATAGCTAAAAGATAGATGAACTGTTGACATAGAACAAAAATAATGGATAAATGGTTGTAACGTCCAGCTTATGTCACTCCGGTTGTAGTGCGAAAACTTGACCAAACCAAACTAAATATCGAGAGTTCAGTTCATATGGATGAAAATATTGTAATGTCCCCTATTTTAAGCACCTTTACATGATTATTAAAGTGTGTAAGAATTAGGTAGGTTAAATATAGCAGAAATAGCATATTAGTTTTCATTAATGTTTAATCACTGATTGTGCTTTCGTTACCTTAGAATGAACCCTTTATTTTTACAGAGAGAGCGGGTCCTCTTCAACAGTCATCTTAAACTGCATAAACGTAGAGTCCTCCTCCTTTCAGAACTCAGAACTAATCCACCTGTCAAGTGCAACAGCTTGATTTGGGGTGTTGTGGTGGAGCAGGTCTCTGCCAGATGTGGTACAGCAGTCTCTGATTTCCCATTGAGTTCATCCATTTCATTTTCCTGACGGAAGTCCAATCTGAGTTAGCATGGCTCTCATCCTCTCCTCCTGGGGTCCATGGCCGTGTTTTGTTTCGGCTGATCTGACTGCATGGTTGAAAGATGGCGTGTGCATTGTAGATCATCTCAAGATCCGAAAAAGGAGCTTCCAGCCGCAGCATGTGCTTGCGCCACTGTTGGATTTGTTGTGTATCTGTCAGATAAATATAGTGGAATAAAAAGTGCATGCACAAGTAAAACCTTTCCCTTTGAAATGTTGTGTCTGAGTAAATGAAATAGACTAAAATAAAGTGCAACTGCCTCCAAGTTGTACTTAATGACAGAGCTAAAAATGTTTAATATAGCACCACTCAGTCATGGAAAGCAACTAAATACACTGTGTGTTATTTTCAGTACATTTGATCAGTGGTTTTACTTCATTTTCAGCCTTATCATTAAAGTTCCGACCGACGAGCCTCACACGGTTCCATACGCTGCACTTAATGAAGCCCCAAACTAAAAATGGCTCCTCCAATTTGCTGCAATCATGTCAAATCTCAGCAGTGTCATTGACATATATTGTATAAAGTATGGTGTCGTAAGCCAACAAGATTCAGCTGAAGCATGACAAATTTTAAAAATAGCTGACAGAGACACTCAACCTAGATACGCCAGCCTCGTAAGTAGGCAGGTGATGCCTTGT
Source organism: Lutjanus campechanus (assembly GCA_027495735.1). NCBI lineage: Eukaryota > Metazoa > Chordata > Actinopteri > Lutjaniformes > Lutjanidae > Lutjanus > Lutjanus campechanus. The sequence continues at coordinate 15,221 of JAJHUR010136787.1, forward strand.
ACAGATTTAGGACACACCGTGCAAATTTAACATTACCACACATTAAATTGGTTTGACTTTCCCTCCATAATAAAAGCTCCAAAAACCTGGACTGCCGCATGCTTGAAACTTCACTGTGCTTACCTCAAAATATAATCGAAACAGTCATAAATCTTTCCGGAGTGATGTTTAATTTGGCCCACAAATAATCCTTAGCCGTCCCTTCATGTCACGGCTCCCATTAGCTGTCAGAATGCGATCACCCTACGGAGGGTCCCTTGCAGTCAGCTTCCAGTTTAATTCCTTTCAGGAGATGTATAATGACTCTGGTGGGAGCAACTCAGACATCATTAAAAAATCATGCACCGGCTTCCACCCTCCAGGCTGGGTGGAGGGTCTATTTCTAGTGGTTTCCCAAAAGACAGGAGAGAGTTTTAATGAACTCAGATCCCAGGACAAGAGAATGGACTTTGTGATTTGGCTCCCGGGCTCAAAAAAGTTAAACAGAGCTTGCAGAGCGGTGGAACTCCATTTATTTAGACCATTTGGGAGTAATAACCTTTCGTTGAGTGTTTGACAAGACAAATGTTGTGTGGCAACGTGGAGGTTCAGGGGCCATATTCATGACCGTGTTAGCTCTGATCTGACTGACATATGAGAAACTCCGAAAAGTAATGGGTATGTCAGTCCTAATGCTAAGATTCCAAACATTCTTTTCTTCTTAGAGTAATTCACAAGTAGTTGTAGCACTAAAAGTAGCTACTACATCTGTGAAAAACCTGGGATTCTACAGTTTTTCACAGACCAAACTGAGGATATTGATCTGCTGTGTAACCAGGTTAACATTTAAAAGGTTTAGTGACACCAACAGTAGCTGTCATCCATTAGGCTTCTTCTAACCCTAACCCTAACCCTAACCCTTGTGGTTGATGTGACCTTAACAGAAGTAGTGGACAGTAGTTGAAGTGCCTTAAATCTGCACTCTTTCTAATAGCCAGCATGGGGCAACTCCACTGGATAAAGTGTTTCCTCATGAGTTTATGGTCTCAATCACGAGTTTCCAGTCTTCTTCTACACAGCTTGATGTTCATTTTGTAAATCACGGTCCCATTTAGAGTAAAATAGACCAGTCACCAGCATGCTGTGACCTTGGGTTCTCAGTCAGATCCAGTCAGGATTGTCAGGATTGCGTACCGAGTGTTTTCCCCGGCTCCACCAGCGTGCGATTTGTCAAAAAATCAGCAGGGGTGATGTGTTTTGGAAATGTTTTTATTCATGATAATAAATCATGAACCACAATGGGCCTACATAGACTAAACAGCTTGTTGTTCAAAGCCATCATCCAGTCTGCACAGTTTTTTTCTTTTGAGTAAACTTATATAAGATCCTGTTCAGACCAGAAAACAGCACAGCTTATTTTATTAAATATCTATACAAACAGGTGGTGTAAGGACATATAGTGAAGACTTAAAAAACTAGCTAGTTCGATCGCTAATCAGGCAATAAGTCTAGTTATCTCTATTTTGGAATCATTTACCCTGAGAGAGAGAGAGAGTACGATTGCATGATGGGTGGTCCAGGTCTTCATTTCCTCCAATGCCAGCATTTTGAAGACAGTTTACAACTGGTCAACAGAGAAAACAAAGGTGATCAAAGTTGCACTCTATAAAAAAAACTCTCACTCAACTTTTGATTTGCCTCTGCAAATGAGTATTTTTAATTTAGGACTCCAATAGACAAAAATGCAAATACAAACTGTTTTGTAAATTTGCAATAAATAAGGAAAAACATGCATTTTCTGTTGTATGTGTGGAGGATGTTCATAAATATGTATTCATTCATTGTCTCTGATGGGCGGCAAGCTTATAGGAATTGTTCTTCCTTTTGTTGTTGAGTTTTTGTTGTCATTTTAGTACATGTTAACTAAGGGAAAACACTGAACAACTTCGCCTTTTGCAGAAAAAGTGGTGTATGATATTGCTCATTTTTCTTCATTCCTTTGTTGTTATGTATTTGTTCATTTATATATTTATTTACATGTTCTCTTTTTCTTTAAAGTGGACTGTATTACTTTTTTGTATTTTATTATTATCATCATGATTTTTTTATTTATTCATCATTACATATTTCTGTCTTAGTTCCCTTTTATCTTGCTTTATCTTAGTATTTTATTTTTTATTATTATTTTTATTATTACTTTTCTTCTTCGTATTTTAATTATTATAGTTATTATTATCACTTTTTTATACTTTTTTATTACTTTATACTTTTGGTATTATTATTAAATTTGATGCCTTTGTGTCTTTTTAGCTTTATTTATTAATAATAATAATAATAATAATAATAATAATAATAATAATAATAATAATTAGAAGAAGAAGAAGTATTGTTATCATTTTTCGTATCATCATTCCATCAACAATTAATATACATTATTCCATGTTAACATGAAACTCTCAATAAACAAAACTGAAAACAAAAGAATTTAGCAGTAAGACAAAATAAAGAAGAGTTTATTCTTAGCGAAGATAAACACTGCTTGAAAATAGTCGGATCTGGATGAGGAGACACCAGCTGTGGGTTTAGGTTTTAAAGAAGAAGGTAAAGAAGAAACCACTATTTTTGTACCAGTACATTCAGTGGTTGTAATTACTTGCAATAGTGTCCTTTTCACTTCCGACTTAAATGTAATTTTTTTTTTT
>JAJHUR010136787.1:17921-34998 GCA_027495735.1 Lutjanus campechanus
GAGAGAGAGTACGATTGCATGATGGGTGGTCCAGGTCTTCATTTCCTCCAATGCCAGCATTTTGAAGACAGTTTACAACTGGTCAACAGAGAAAACAAAGGTGATCAAAGTTGCACTCTATAAAAAAACTCTCACTCAACTTTTGATTTGCCTCTGCAAATGAGTATTTTTAATTTAGGACTCCAATAGACAAAAATGCAAATACAAACTGTTTTGTAAATTTGCAATAAATAAGGAAAAACATGCAAAACCAAACTCCTGGGTAGGTTTACATCCAGCTACATGAGAATTTAGCAGTGAGATGTGTTTTTTCCGCTTATTTTCTGTTGTATGTGTGGAGGATGTTCATAAATATGTATTCATTCATTGTCTCTGATGGGTGGCAAGCTTATAGGAATTGTTCTTCCTTTTGTTGTTGAGTTTTTGTTGTCATTTTAGTACATGTTAACTAAGGGAAAACACTGAACAACTTCGCCTTTTGCAGAAGAAGTGGTGTATGATATTGCTCATTTTTCTTCATTCCTTTGTTGTTATGTATTTGTTCATTTATATATTTATTTACATGTTCTCTTTTTCTTTAAAGTGGACTGTATTACTTTTTTGTATTTTATTATTATCATCATGATTTCTTTATTTATTCATCATTACATATTTCTGTCTTAGTTCCCTTTTATCTTGCTTTATTTTAGTATTTTATTTTTTATTATTATTTTTATTATTATTTTTCTTCTTCGTATTTTAATTATTATAGTTATTATTATCACTTTTTTATACTTTTTTATTACTTTATACTTTTGGTATTATTATTAAATTTTATGTCTTTGTGTCTTTTTAGCTTTATTTATTATTAATAATAATAATAATAATAATAATAATAATAATAATAATAATAATAATAATGAGAAGAAGAAGAAGAAGCAGAAGTATTGTTATCATTTTTCGTATCATCATTCCATCAACAATTAATATACATTATTCCATGTTAACATGAAACTCTCAATAAACAAAACTGTGAAAACAAAAGAATTTAGCAGTAAGACAAAATAAAGAAGAGTTTATTCTTAGCAAAGATAAACACTGCTTGAAAATAGTCGGATCTGGATGAGGAGACACCAGCTGTGGGTTTAGGTTTTAAAGAAGAAGGTAAAGAAGAAACCACTATTTTTGTACCAGTACATTCAGTGGTTGTAATTACTTGCAATAGTGTCCTTTTCACTTCCGACTTAAATGTAATTTTTTTTTTTTACCTTTTCTGCTGCAGTAACCAGGTTCCCCAGAGAATAATGAAAACACTTTGAATGAATTGGTTGGAACGTCTCACCCCTCCTCCTCACGGATCAGGGGCTCATTTCCATGGAGGATCGGGTTGGGAGCAGTGAAGCGAGATTTTCATGGAGAAACTTGAAGGTTGTGTACTCCACCAACCACCAACTTCAGAAACAGTCCAAAATAGCATGTGGGTCACTTCTTATTAATAGGTGAGACTGCACCTGATTCAGGTGAAAGTGCTCATTATAAAGTTTCGGCTCTGCTCACTTTCAACACCACACACCTCTCATCATGACTCAAAGCTCGGAACAAATAGGCTTGTGGTGCACTCTGGGGTAGAGTGCAAAAGTGCAGACTGTGAACTGAACTTGCAGTTCTCTCTTTTGTGTCTGTCTCTCACCTCTCTCTCAACTCTCTGCGGAACTCTCAACCTCATTTACTCTACTCTACGTCTACCCACCTGCAGACATAAAGACAATCAGGCCTCATTCACAAATGATTTCTTGGCTTTTTTTCCTTAACCCTCTAGACCCCAGAGTGCTCGTTCTATATCTCACTACAGGTGCCTGGGTGCACCTGTCATTTCAAAATCATTCCCAGTGTATTAAAAAAAAAAATCCGAGCTTTGTGTTATAGATACTTTAAGTTGTCATCAACTAGAATTTCACAAAGTTACAAGCTGTGATTCTTTTCTCCCAGGCTCTTACTCTTGGAGATGATATTTTCCGGGTTGCAGGCTGATGCGAAAACTTTCCTTCAAGAAATTCAGTGTTTTTTCTTCTATAAGTCGGTAAAACATCCATAGTGGAAAATGACAAAGACATTGTACATTTTTTTGTCTGAAATCGTATCACATAACAGCAGGATCTAGCCAGCTCTCACTCCTGGACATGGGTGCTGTTTTTAGTGTTGAAGGGTGATGATCAGGATCAGGAAGACTGATCAGGTCACAACTTTTCTACATATAAATTCATTGATTTTTCTCATCAAGTTGCCAAAACACTACCCACTATACCATAGTGGAATATACAGTAAAGAACAGGACCTATTCAACTCTCCCTGCCCAAGATGGAGGCTGTTTTCAGGGGGAAAAAGTGACTATGAGTCATGCGGGAGGACTGACCAGGTCGAGACTTTTCCACGTTTGAATTTAGCGATTTTTGATATTTTGAAATCACGTCACATAATCACCATCAGTAAACAGTGGGACCTACTGAACTCTCCCTGGCCGACAAAGTGCGACAAAGAGTCGGTAGGGAGAACTGACTAGGTCGTGACTTTTCCCACATATAAATTCTGCGATTTTTCTCATGTAAGTTCTCAAAAAAATCCACCTTTGTTCTTATAACAAAGGAACTGTGTGGGTTCAAGTGTAAGACATTTCTCTTGTATTTTGAAAGCCCAGCATGATCCAATCTGTTCTTAGCAGACCTTGAATGTTGACCCAGAAGTCAACCAGAGAGAAATGTTGTGAATCATATTTGTTATACAATTGACCTAAAGTTGCTTAATCTCCGTTCAGGCAGAGTGAGGTTCATTCCATCACAGCTATTTACAGCAGTTTTAGTGCTACTTGTTGTTTTTCCAGTGTTTTCTGAAATATATTGACTCAGACTTTGTCTAAAAAGCCACACGTCACATATTTGGTATCAGATTAAAGAAGAAATTGTATTTTTTCCAAATGAAAACAACTCATGATTGACAGTTTTTTGTTGTTTTTGCGATAGACCTGTTCATTTGGATTGAGTGGGAAAATGCCCATTAAAGTGAGGATTCTCAGTAAAGTGAGCTGCAGAAATCGGGGGTTTAGAGGGTTAAATTTAGCAATGATGGCAATGATAATAATAATAATAATACTGGAACACTGAAACATTTAACATTTGAGGGATTGTATTAATCAGACGGCCTGAGAGAACATTTAGATCCAAAGGAAGTTGCTGAGGAAAAGTTTTATTGGCAGCTCTGTTGCTACCTTGGTCGTGACAAGGATGATTTCTTGGATGTTTTGGTGGATGGATAGATGGATGGATGGATAATTAAGTGCCCACAGCCTACCAGGCAGGCTTTCATGCAGCACAGGCGCATTTACCGTTGAATGCACACCCACATCACACGTGTGAAAGCAAAAATAGAAGCAGCGTGATATAGAAATTAACACATAAAACACCTGTAAGATGTTAAAGTGATATTCCACTTAGTGAGAATAAGCCATTCAGTATGTACTCACCACTATGCCAATGTGATGATGGGTGAAGGTCTTCAGTTCACCAAACAATCCTGGAGTTTTAGGAGAAACAGGGTAGCAGCCTCATCCAGTACAATGGCAGTGAACGGTGATCAGGGATAAAATGTTAAAAATAGCACACAAAACAAACACAAAATGTCTCCACCCTGCTCTTGCGAGACTTCCGCATGTGCGTCCATTAAGATATATACGAAGTCTCGCAAGATCGACGCCATGTTTACATCCTACCGGCTACATGCATAGTCGTACATACTGAGTGGCTTATTCTCACAAAGTGGAATATCACTTTAAGCACAGAAGCGGCAGTTACAGTGTTCTAATCATCCATAATGTATGTATCATAGAGTGAAAGGGAAAGATGTGGGCGGGTTATGATTAAGGGAAGGATCTCTGATTGGACGGCTCAAACGTGGGCCTGTTATAGGAACCAGTATTGAGCTGTACAGGACTGTTGGCCTCCATCCACACCTGCCTAAAACCTTTATATGATTTGATTTTTTTAAATTTCATTTTATTGCTAATGATTTATGAGTGCATTTAGTAAATATAAATGATTACAATATATGTTTTTTTTGTGTGTGTGTTCTCGACTGGTGCAGCGCCTGTGCTCCTGCAGTTGTGGATATGTTTCCATAGCGACGACAACCCTATCCTGCAGCTATCAAAAGCTAATACTTTTTTGAAAATTTCTGCAAGCAGCAAAGCATCTGACCACATTATTCTCACAGTCTTTGAGCACACTGAAATCCTCTCAAACTTGGCCTTCAACGATGTGTTGTCCACAATTTGTGTTGTTCGGAATTCTCTGTCAGATCAAACAGTGACATCCCATTGTTTGGGCAGGATATGAGGTCAAAGGCTGTGTTGTAGACTTTCACAATAAAATCCTGATTAGGCTTGACATTACTGTATTAGAGGATATAAATGTCAAAAATACTGCAGATTCATGTTCATTTCTGATTTATCCTATATGTTCTGATTTCTCCGGTATGAGTTTATTCAAGGTAACATACCAGCTTACTGTATTTGCGACTCTTCCGTGGCCAGAGCAGAGGATTCCCTCCCCTCACAGCTGCTCTGATGTGTAGTATTTGGCACACTCAGTCTGAGAGCCGTCCGTTGCTCTTTTTCTATCTGACAGCTAATAACGTCCAGGTGTTATTTTCCAACACGCTGCCACAGGGAACATCCGAGGCAAATTTCTGCATCGGCAGAGTTTCTTCGTCTTTATTTATTTATTTGTTTTTCCTATTAAAGAAAAAAAAAATTTGCTCTGCTTCAGCGAAACCAAGTGCCGGAGCTGCAGGTGCAATCAGCGCTGTGCTAAAACCTTTTAATTAACACCATCTATCATCATTAGCCAAATAGTCAGCCAACAGTCTCAGCGTTAACTCTTAGAGAGCGAAGCGAGGAGAAGAAGTAAATGATGCACTGCTCCTCTTTGCTTTTCGGCCCCGTCGCCGTCAGCTCTCCTTCCACCGTGCTCAGTCACTGTGGAGAGGCTCAGAAAACACATCAGTCTAAATCAGCTCCAGTTAATCAGCGCGCAACCACTGGCCGCCATCCTGTGACTCGCCGGACTCGATACTAAGCTAAAACTAATGCCTGCTGATGCATGTGATAGCTGCAGACTAATTGTTATAGTTTGCTGCATTCAAATGAGATCGACCTTTGGTTTGGGACATTCGTCATGTGACTGCTGCTGGAATTAGAACGGCTATATTTGTTCTAAGCGTTGTGCTTGGAACGACTTTTGTTTCTCTTTGAGTTGTGAAACCCTTTAAATGCTTTAATTTTGGTCTTGTTTTTCATGCTGCCTGTTTGGTGTTTTTGGCCACTGATTTCTGGAATTTTCTGTAAGAGAAGGAGGACGATTAGTGCAGGATGAGTCAGTAAAATGATAAATATTGGCACTTTTATAATCTGAGTCTCTGAACAACAGATGGAGTAGGTGGTGAAGATGATGGCTTGGCGTTGTGATTTGCGCTTGATATTTAATAATTGACCACAACAATCAGAGCGATGCTGTTTAATTCCATAACTAGTCTAAGAGGCTTAAGCAACTGATTCTGCACTGTAATCACGTATCTGTGATCAAAATATATGATTTCTTAATCACAAGATACACAGAATGTAAGAGACAGAGATAAGATAGAACATTATTAATCTCAAAGGAAATTCTTGTGCCAGATTCCTCAGCAACGTAAAAATAACAACAATAAAGTATTAAATATCAAGTTAAGATAAGTAAGTACGAGGGTAAGCTAAAATAGAAATGGAAAAGTAATATTGGCAGTGATGCTGAGAGGAAATACAAAGTTATATTGTACCAGATAATGAATCTAAAAATAGCACATGATATTAAATGCCATATATCAATTGATAATAATAATGAAAACTAATATTGCACAAAATATTAAAATATGACATACGACAGTGGTTCCCAAACTTTTATTTGGCATGCTCCTCCATCAGAGGGTGAAAAAAGTTTGTCCCTCTCGCCCACCGCCTCCACCATCCGACAATTACAATCGGTTATTAACAATAATTGGGGAAGCAACTGATAAAAAGAAAGCAAAGTTACCTTACATAAATCATATTCATTCAACTTTGTTTCCTTCATTCTTTGTTTCAGTGACTCTGGGCCTCCCCAGGGGGGCCCGGCCCCAAGTTTGGGAACCACTGACATATTTAAACATAATAGAAAAGTAATATTACATATGAATGTAATATTGCCCATGAGATTTAAAAAAGATATTGCATTCCATGTTGTAATACGAGTAGTATTATTATACTATTAGTACTAGTAATACTGCACACAAATCCGGTGTTCTGACTATTTATGCTGCCATGTTGAAGAATGTTACAATCGAAGTGCCGCCTACCACTGAACCCTCTACCCAGAGAACCAGGAAGTAGCACATCTTGATAGGCAGCACATCGATAGGACACCAGCCGAAGACGGTGGTGTCCGCTGTGAACTTGATTATAAAGTTTTCTCCATGTCAGGGGCTGCGGTCATGGCTGTACAGTGTGAGCAGGAGGGGGCTGAACACACAGCACTCGGGGGCTCCGGTGTTGAGTGGAGGAGGTGTGACTGCCAATTTGAAGTGTCTGCGGTCTGTTTGTGAGGAAGTCTAATATCCAGATGCAGAGTGTGCTGTCTGAGGAATAAGGGATCCAAAAGGGTTCTACCAACAACCATTTTTCCTCTGAAGAAGCCTTTTTTTGAAGAAAGAGTTCATCAAGGGTTTCCTTGTAAGACCAGTGGGTTGCATCAAGAGCCATTTTCATCCAAAGAACCCTCTTTGGAAATCCTCAAAGAACTCTTTGCTCTAAAAAAAAAGGGCTGCGAGTAGAAACCCCAGAGTGTATCCAGAGTGTGTAGATTAAAACCTTTGAATCTAAAAGGTTTTCAGTAAAACCCCCTGAAATATAATCAGCATATTGGTGGAACCCCCTGGGTGGGTTCTAAATAAAACCCTTGCAATATAAAAAGGTTCTCGTTAGAATTCTAGATAATATAAAATATATGGAATTTAAAAGGGTTCTCGAAACAACCCCCTTGGTGGGTTCTTGTCAGCATGCTTAGAATTCATTCATTCATTCATTCATTCAACCTTTATTTACTTCTCGGGAATACACTGAGGGTGGCCCTCATTTGCAATGATGCCGAGATTACGTTATGCAGCAAAGCAGAAATACAATAGAAACAAAGCACGAAAAAAACCAAAAAGATAATAAAATAAAACAGCAAATGAGAATTCAACAACTGATTCAAGATAATTCCTAGTTAAAACATTTACATGTAAGAACGTTAAGATTTCTAAGCGTGTTTTTAAAATCTTCCAAGTTATCAGAGATTCAAAATTTAAAGTGCATTGCAAGGTTATTCCATGAGTCAGGAGCACAGAACCTAAAAGCAGTCTTTCCAAGTTCAGAACTGACATGAGGAACACGAAATGCAGTCCAGTCCAGAGAGCAGGGTTGATAAGCTCCTGTCCTGAAGTGTAATTGTTAGTTAAGGTAAGTTTATTAAGGAGTACTTTGTAGAATGTGGAATGGTTCTGGATAGAACCCCCAGAGAGGGTTCTGGTTGGCACCATTACATCCTAGAAGGGTTCTTTGTAGAACCTGTCATAGCAGGTTCTAGGTGAAACCTGTCCCAGACACACAGTTGTGTTCTAGGTAGAATTTTCTTAAAGGGTTCCAAGTGGGACCTTAATAAAAAGGTTATACTTGGTATCCACAAAGAGTTCTCCTATGGGGACAAGCCAAAGAACACTTTGTGGTTCTAGTTAGCATATTTATTTCTCAAATTGTGGCACCAGAATGTTCAGCTTGCTAATCAGCTTCATGGCTGACGGCGTTGAAAGCTGAGCTCAAACGGCATTCTGATGGCGTCACTACTTTAAGAAAGTGCAATACTGATGCTGGATTAACCCTCCAACATTGAGTGATGATTGGGCTGCTATAATTCCCTTTCAGTTTCCTGCAGTTCAACGCAACAAGGCCAAACAATCCTGTCAAACATGTCCTCATTCTCACAGTCACAGTCTCAAAGAAAAATAAACAGTATGCTTCACAATGGAGGTATTTTCTTGCAGAGCCATAGCACCAGATGATAATAGATAACAATAGACTGCAGTATACTGATGTTCCTGTTATTGTGTCCTGTGTGTGTAAAGTGAATGCAGCCAGCTTGAAAAACAAGCAGGCGTACAGTATGTTAACAGCAGTCATCGTGATGCAGGGTCATGTGTTAAGGGTAACGCAGCATAAGAGAGAGTACGCAGCGACGAAAAGTGAGACAGGATGGACTCACATGTCTGAATAGAGTAAGATTTCTCAGGCTGATGTATTAAAAGGGTCTACTACACTGTACACGCAGGTAGAATAAGAGAACACTACAGTGTAGGGAGAGTAGGTGCCCCCGAAAAACATCACAATAATTACTCATATGGCAGGAGTGGGCGTTCAGAATGTTTTTCTTAAGATAGCGATGTCCACCTTCAACATTAGTGAGTCACATGAAAGCGTACTGTTGTCAAATGAGTGAGTCATACCAGCACTAAATCCCGACATAAGATGTTAAAACCGCTTTGGGAGAGAGTGAATAGTCAGTACTTGCACTGAGGACAAGATGGGCCCCATTTCCAGCGAGAATCTTTGGTCAAGGTTAAAGGTAGAGTCAGTCAAATACCAATGTTTTGAGCTGGTGAAATGTCCTGAGCACAGCAAGACAATGAGAAAAAAAGATAAGGGGATACAGGCAGAGGGCAGGATATCTGCAGATACACACCACCACACACTTCTAGTGGGAGAAACGCTGACAGAAACATGTGTTATTAACCACCCAGGCACATCTGACTGATAAAAAAAAGCTAAATATATGAAATCAGGTCTAAAATCCTGAAAAAATGTAGCAATTAGGGGGGGTGTCTCAGGGTCAAACACCACTACGACCTGAAAAAGACTTGAAACATGGAGCAGCTTTATTGGACATGTCCAGACACGTTTTCGTCACTAGAGCCAGAGAACAGTGACAGGATGGTATTTTGTTTTCTTCTGTATCGGGTTGTTGGGACTGAAGCGAGCTGGAGTGAACTGTTGTAACTGACTGTTAGGGAGGGGGAGGCAGTGTCGTTCATGTGTCGGTTCACAGGGCTTATATAGTGTTGGGGCGACCATGGACTCGGCACATCACCGAGCCACGTTTCAGTTCCCGAAAACTCCTAAACAACTATTTTCAAGTGTTTAGAAGAAAAACTCCCTTTTTCCTTTACACGAGCTTTAAGACATTGTTGCAGATTATCCCTTTAAAACCCATCTTATGGAAACCTATGTGAGTTGCCAAGTTTTATTGGCTGTAGAGATGTCTGCCTTCTCACCAATATAATATGATGGAACTATCTGGCACTTGGATCATGGTGCTCATAGTGCAAAAAACAAAACAAAAAAACATGCTGACTGGTTTGATTATCTTGTTATCTTAAGATAACAAAGCTCAGTTTCTCAAGATAACAAAATAATTAACTTGTGATCTTGAGATAACGGCATTAAAAAAATAATTGCAAGCACGCCTGTTCTGTAATTAAGGTTGTTGTCAAAAGGTAGACCCTGCTGTCACCATCAGACTTAACACATGCTATAATGTTAAGTAATGATTCAGTCTAAGTTATTGAACTGTCTGTTAATCTGTTTATTCAGCCCATAGACATCGCCTGGCCTGGACATCCGGAGCTGTAGCCCCAAAAGAGGCTACTAGTGAGAGGGAGCAGCGTTAGTTAGAAACATTAAATCAGAGAAATGAAATGTTATTTCTGTGAATGATGGAGGGACAGAGAGAAGGGAGACTGACAGGCCGCAGCAGGAGGGTCTGATGATCACAGCTGAGTGACATGACGCACTGGTCAGTGACAGCGGGGAGAGATGAGCAGAGGAACAGCAGAGCGTAAATAGGGGAAAACAACTCAATTTTATGGGAAGTAGGAGTGCTGATGGGGCCACAGCAGCCGCCAATATCAGCTGATTCAAAAAAATGTGATGGGGATCACAGCACAGAGCACAAGAGAGAGAAACATGCTCATCTCCTCTATGACACAGCCTGGATCCTCATTAGGGGAGACCGGGGAGTGTTGTAACACCAGCTTGGTAGCAACACCATCAGTCTGACCAATCAGAAAAGAGCTGCAGTGATGATAGTAATGAAGTCATCTGTCTGTCAACTGTGAGTGTCTGAATTGATTTATGCACTTTAAGGAATACGCACATTCATAAAGCGATTTTTTTTGTGTCACTTCATATTGTTAATAAATTAATCCAAAACTCCTTATTCTTATTCTATTTTTCAACAGAACTCTTTCATGAATTGAATACTGCGTATCTTAAATCAGCAAATTACCTCATTATTTAATTACCATCGTCACATCTATCCCCAGCTAGTGTTGCAGCTCACCTGGGGTAGGTTGTAACAATAGAAGTCTTTGTGTCTGGCATTGACTCACATAATCTGTGATTGTGTAGTAGACATCCAAGTGAGTTTTATTCGTGGCAGACAAATATGGGCACCCTCCATCAAAGTATGAGAGATCCAGCATGAGCAACCACTGAGTTACTGATGCTCAAACAAAAAGTGTTGTGATGAACTGGTTGTGGGTCACATCTTGTTGGTAATTAACTTTAACACTAGAACAGCCATAGGGGGTCATTTTGGCCATTTTCCAATTTAGATTTTTTTTTTCTAAAAAAAAGTGTCTGTGTTTTCATTAAAAATGTTTTTCTTTTTCTTTTTTTACATATATATTTCATTAAAGGCAAAGAAAATGTGATCACTTCTACTCGGTTTGGTCATATGTAGTCATACTGACCACACAGAAACTGCCACTGTTATATTGTCACTTTTTGCACAGTAGAGATACATCTTGGTTGCTTACAGAAATGAAAATTCAGTCATTATCTACTCTCCCTCATGCCGACTGATGGTCAGGTTTAGTTTTTTAGTCCACAAAACACTGCTGGAGTTTCACAGGAAAGCAGCGCTGCAGAATTTCCACACAGTTTGAGTGAATGGTGACGGAAGTTTTTAAACGGACCAAACAACCAAAAAAAAAAACAAACATGAAATGCCTCCATATTGAAAGATGTCACATACACCATGTTTTTAGCCTGAATCTTCACTGTAGATCCTCAACTTGGAGCCACGTACACATGCACCCGCACATCTGAACTGTGTGTATGTGGTGCGACAGTGTCCGTGTGCAAGCTTTAGTTACCATTCAATCAACTTGTTTCTACAACAATGTTTTCTGATGAAACTCCAGCAGCGTTTTGTGGACTAAAAAACTAAACCCGACCTTCGATCGGCATGAGGGTGAGCAGATAATGACTGAATTTTCATTTTTGGGTGAACTATCTCTTTAGCAGTAAATAATCTTTTGATTCCAAGCTTGTTGAGGGACCGTCTGATCTTGAGGCCCTGGGTGCTTAGTTCCAATATTTCCCTCAGTACTAATCTCCAGTTATATTTGAACACAATATGATATTTTAAGTACATTTTTCTGTTAACATTTATTCTGAACACACACCTTTGCAACAGAATATTTTACACTGTGGTATTCTTTTTTTCCCCCCTTATTATATTTCCCCTGTCAATAATAGATATACAGCGTGCAGGACGATATGAACAAACGACTGGCTACACACTGCTGAGAAGCAAACAGATAGGCGCTGAGAAAGCAGAAGTTTCTCTGCTTTTCTTGTGTTTTCAGTCTGTTTATCTATATTTTTTGTATTTTTATTTTTTACACATTTTGCTTGCAGCTCCAAACCGTGCCCCTCACACTCAGTTTCCCGGAGTCGCCCTGCTTTCATAAAAGCGCAGTGTGGCCAGAGTTAATGATAGCTTGTACAAATTGCACTGTGACTGTGGCCAGGCTACAGACATTAATTGGTGCATTATGTGAGAATGAACCTCCTAATGAAGCACTAGTTTGACCGTATGCTCCCGGGGCCATTCCTTCTGAGGAAAGCTTTGTCATGGTTTGTGCTAAATGGTTACAAATCTGAGCTTTCCTTTGAAGGCTAATGTGAACGCAGCAACTACAAACTAATTACAGCCCATCGCTGTCTTTACCATGTACCATCTGAATGACCCTCTGCATATTTATTGTGTATTATCAAGGGAATTGGCCTATTGTATTCATCCGGTGTAGTCTCAATGCTGTCAACGGCCTAATTACAGTATCGTGTTGTCGGTAATAGTAAACTATTGACCGCAAAAAGGCAGCGTAAGAGCAGCCAGTGGGAAACGGAGACACTGATACAGTAAATGTGCCTCCCTCTGTGTATATTCCTCAGTGCGTGTGTGTGTGTGTACTCATGGGAAAACAGTGTGTCACTGCTGGTATTTTGTTCAGAGAGAATGCATACATAATGTGCTAATATTCAACGCCTCTTGTTTTGCCAGCAAATTTATGCAGATGAGGTGAAACTGTACTTTTCTGCTGGTATTTGCATAATCTTCACATACCTCGGGGTTCCGCCGTGGCAGGACTGAAGTGATGAAATGATTATCAGCTACTTGAAATGGATGAATTTTTCCAGGCTCATCTCTCTCTCTCTCTCTCTCTCTCTCTGTCACCGCGTTCTGTCGACCAGTTGAATTGGAATGAGGTCTTTGCCGCGCTGCCCCACATTTGTCCGGACAGCTAAGGAAACGGGCGCGCTACAAGTTTGGTAATTTAAATGTCGCTCAGCTCAGGAAAGTACTGTGACCGGGAAGAGTCAGGTCACAGACGTTCCTCACAGGTACAATGTGAGGCAATTTACATGTATTAATCATTTTGTATTGCCAATATGTGAACGGACTGTAACTGAGACTTTCTCAGTTGCCTATAACAGCCTGTGAGCTGATTATGAAGGACTTGGGGCGGTTCTCCAGGAAAATCAAACTGACTTTTATGCACGCCTGTGAGTAGGATTGCGTTGATGGACGATGCGATTGTCCATTGCAGATGGCTGACCACTGAGCCCTCTTCCATCGTAACACTGTGATTTAAAAGCCTCCTGTATTTGATGTTCTGTGTCCTCTCAAAGTCGCCCTAAGGCAGGAGTTGTTGAAGTTCTGTTTTTCACATGTGGGCCGCTGTTCATGTGTTTCTTTCAATTTTTCTGTGGTTATTTGAACTACTGTTTCCTTACCTTAGCTTCCTCAATATAGTTAGCCAGCTAACTTTATGCTAATCGCTTTGTATTACCAATGTGTAAATGAATTGTACTGCAACTAAAGAAATTATACTTTCCCCAACTTTATCGGTTGCCTATAACAGTCTGTGGACTGATTTCTATTAAAGGACTTGGGACATTTTTTTTAAATTAAACAGATGTGTGTGTTCCTGTCTATAGTTCCATCACCGATGGCTGACAGTCAATGACCACTGAGCCCTGTACCATCCTAACACTGTGATTTAAAAGCCTTCTGTATTTGATGTAGTGCGCAATCTCAGAGTTGGCCTAAGGCAGGGGTTGTTGAAGTTCTGTTTTTCACATGTGGACCACATGTGTTTCTTTCAATTGTACCGCTGTTATCTGAGCTATTGTTAAATTTTCTCAGTACAGCTAGCCAGCTAACTTTGAATTAATCGCTTTGAATCGCCAATGTGTGAATCAGTTGTAATGTAACCTAAAAAAATGAGACTTTCCCCCGACTCTATCTGTTCCCTATTTCTGTTTAAAAGATTTGGGACATTTTTTATTAAAAAGGATGTGACATTTATGTGCATTCCTGACTAGAGCTGGGATGATGGGCGATGCCATTGTCCATTGCCGCTGGCTGACCACCGAGCCCTATACCATTGTAACATCATGATTTAAAAGCCCTCTGTGTTTGAGTTAGTGCGTCCTCTTAGAGTTGCCCTAAGGCAGGAGTTGTTGGAAGTTCTATTTTTCACATGTGGGCTGCTGTTAGGGTGTTTCTTTCAATCGTTTCTTTCAACAGATGATCCGTCACAGCAGCACCTACTGTCTGGCAGTGAAAACAATAACTGATGGAAAATCTAGTCATTGGCGGAAAAAGAGTTAAACATGAAGATGACAATTCCCGTGATCCCACACTACCTCACAACATCCCCAAAACACATCTTTTTGTCATTGTTTTAATGTGAGAGAGTCCGCTAGTGGCAGAATTGATATGTTGTGGGTTTAAAGGATTAGGCTGGTGACAATTAATATTTCTCTTACTGTCAACAAATCCCAAGAAAACACCCAAACCAACATTAAATTGATCATTTGCATGCACCAAAGCCTAATATATCTTTTTTCCCTCTGTACCATAGGGTTCCATTGTTGTCCAAAAACTATATGTCCCACACTGTTGCACTGGGTGATGTTCCTTCATTACCATGAAGACGGACTCTGGATTATTGTTGAGTTATTTTGAGTCAAAACCACATACCACATTCTCTGCACTGCTGCCACAAATACTCTGTAGAACGCCAAATCTGCCAACTAAAGCAGTCCCCTGCTAATACAATATTTACTTATGCTTGAGTAATTTTGTTAAAAACTGCAGTGTCCAGCTGTTTCGGCTGAAAATCACTTTAAAAAAAAAAAAAAAAGTAACTTTATATGGGACCTGTTTTTTTTTTGCCATCAGCAGAACTCAATGGACTGAGAGCCACAGACAGGAAAGCATTGAGAGATGAGTTAACGCATTGTTGATTTTCATATTTTCACTTGCTAATCCTGTGTGTATTTAAGTGTGTGTGTCTTTGGGTTTGGACCAAATTATTGCTTTTTAGAAAAAGCAGTCAGTCAGTGTTATCCACCTCCAAGATAATAGGTGTGATGTGTAGTTTTTTTTCACATTATTATATTCAGCAATTGGTCAACATTGCATTTTTATAATTGATTGTAATTGATTTTTTTGCACCATGTTCAGCAGCTGTTAACTTTGTTTTGTCTGCCATTTGGTGTTGGGCAGTGGGTTTTCTTTTAGCGCTTTGATTGTTTCCAGCGAAAGCAGCAGGCTGCAGCTATTTTCGGCAAAGAGCACTGTGAGACCGTAGAACCAAGACAATGAGCTGAAAGACACTAAACTGCTCTGTAGACCTGCAGGGCCATACAGAGTCAGGCAATAATCCTTCAAACTTTAAACCTAAACTGAGTCTAAATCCGAAATTCCACGTCCGCAAATACGCAAGGGTCTGCAAGCGTAAGTCTGACCCAAATTTCCGCATACCTCCAATTTGTTGTGACCACGCAAACTTCACCCGCTTGTCCGCGGACCCGCTACAACACAAAACGCCATGCAAATACCGTCTGCGTATGTGTGGAACGTGTCCTCCGAGCGGACAAACTGCTACGTGGCCTTAAGCAGTACTTTGATAAACCATATTTCTTGGCACTGACTGATTTAAAGGTCTTCAATATTGATAACAGTTATATCATCAGCATGCGGAAGGAATCAAATCTAATTTCAAGTGCTTAATCAAAGTCCCACCTGTAGCAGTTTAACATCAATTCATAATTACTACATTCATTTTCAGGGTGTCATTGAAGTAAATGGGAGCAAACAAGAATGCCACTGAGAATACTGAAAGCCTCTACTGAACTTTACGTTGCATTTATAGTGAGGAAACCAGGTTGAAAATGGTGGGGGAATGTGAATATTCCCATGGAGATTTAGAATGACACAGTGGTGGCTCTAGACTAAAGTTTTTCACTTAGTATATCAAGTAATAGCTCATAAAAACAACATTAAAATACCATGATTAATATTTGTTTCAGCACAGGTGTGTCCAAACTCAGTGTCACAGGGGCACTGGTCCTTGTTGCCCCCCGTTAGAACTGCCCCTGCCAAGACAACAGCATAAAAAGTTTCACATAAAGGAACAAACAACATACTTAACATTAAGGAAACAAGCAGCAGACTTGAAACAAATGACAAATTATGTCAAACATGAATTATCAGCATCCAGTAACAGGTGGTGGTCAAACAGTCCTTTATCCTGGTTTTACATTCTTCCACACTTATGAAATAATATAGTTTCAGGTGACTCTGTAGCTCGCATCAAGATGGATGTGGGTGCAAATGTTTTAAAAGCACTTTCATCAAAGACAGTGTGGGCTTGAAGAATGATGTACATAATGTATCCTTGTGAGTCAGCAGAGAATGTAAATGAGGAGGCAGTTTGTGTAATATGGCCTCATAAAGAAAAATGCAGCATGCCAACTTTCTCATACAAACCGCGCGTAATCCCAAAACAGAGTCAGATCGTGACACAACAAGGTACACTGTATCTAACATTTACAAAGACGATGTTTTTGCACTTACATAAAATATCACTTGTTGATAAGAAACGTCTCACGACTTAACTTTGGCTCCAGCAGTAAACAGCATTTGTCTCTGTCATAGAAACCAAACTTTACCCTGAGTGTTTCTGTAAGGCTCGTTACAGCACCAAAGAGGAGGAGGGCGCTAATTCCACAGCACAAGCGGAGCCAAGGCTTTGATGCTTTCTGATAATAGCAGATGGCTGAAGGAGTAAAAAGGCCGATGGAAAAAAATCAAGTCCAAGTTTATCTTCTTCAATAAAGTGTGATCAACCAATACCATGAAGGGCGAAAAGCAACATCAACCTCATTTACACTTAATTCACTTCACATGTTGGATATTTAAAAAAAAGCCACCAACCACTTCAGGAAGTGATTTGAACAACTTTTTATCGTGTTTGTGGTCCATTGAGTCCAAGTTATTCTTCTTCTGGTGTTTTTGGCAGTTACCAAGTAAGCTTCAAGTGCCTTGGGTGTAAAACCAAGATAGATTGCAGTCAAATTTGCGATGTCGCTAATGGCTATGTATGGCTAACAAAAGTGTATCAAATCATGTGTGGGTTTTATTCGAATATACAACACTGGAAAGGAATAGAGGCCATTGATTTTAAGGCATAAATGAGCAGGATACAAGGGAAATATGGGTCTAAATGTGCAACCGTGTGAGTCACAATCAATTGAATATGTAGCCTACACATAGCACCTTTAACCTCCTTTTTATTCTGGCTC
>JAJHUR010136788.1:0-13299 GCA_027495735.1 Lutjanus campechanus
GAGTGTAACACTGATGTAAATCAATATCGATGCAATGTTCAGCGATTAAATATTATCAATGCAAAGTGAAAATATTTATCTATACTGTCATCTTTAAGATTCACCTTTATTTTGAAATTCCAATAGCATGTCTGCATCACAAATGTCTGGAGGAATTCAGTCATAATCATAATTTAGTTGCTTTTTGTGAGCCGAGAGACATGTAACTGTTAAACGGAGAGATGACATTGTCTGATTAATAGCAGACCTCTCAACTGAAATGAATTGAAATCGTATTGATGATAGGGCTGCACAATTATGGCCAAAATGTTAATCATGATTATTTTGATCAATATTGAAATCACGATTATTAATCAACATTTTTATTGCACTTTCTATTTTCTATCTAATCAGCACAAGTGACTGATCACTGTGTGTCCCCTGATTTATTCATCAAACAAAGCATTTAATATTACAGTAAATGTGATGACAGTGCAACTTTAAATTCTCAACAATAAATGACCAACAAACATGACATTATAATTTATTATTATTATTTATTGATTTATTTTATTTTTGATGTCCAGAAGTGATGTTATTTGTGTGGCTGATGGTGTTTTAAATTGGCCTTGCAGATCCAGCTCAGGAAGAGGTGCTCCCATGCTGGTGCTCCTCTCTGCTTCTCCAAACTGGGGGTGTGCCGACCGTCATCTACTGTAGGTAATACACTGACTATGGATAAATACCTCATACAACTGGTAGGAACTACCCCTTTAAGGGCACCTAAATTTGTACGGACCCACACAAAGCTGCCTGTTGATATCAGCTAATGTTGATGAGAAATGATCTAATATTACTGTTGGTGCATCCAATGTTTGTTTTTGAGCAACGAATATGTTCCTGCTTTAATCTCAGGGCGTAGTTATAACCAAGAAGTGCACTGTTCCTCCTCAGGCGTGTGTAATTGTGCAGTGAACACATGAAGAAGCATGTATTTACTGCACAGTTACACAAAAGAACACATTTCAGACAAACACCTGATAAACGTATGTTAATTTACTGATCAGTCATGTGACCCTGTTTTATCCGATATCTCATTACAGTTTATTACAAACATTGCCAAAAATATGATCTTACTGGAATATGTGTGTGTGCTCACGATAAAAAGCTAATGTTGATGCTGTTTGATGGTTTGGAAGAAATATGTTATGATTGATTCAAACTGGTTGAAACTCTGCATTTACACTAGTTTACTGAGATTAATTAATGAATTGATTGATTGATTGATTGATTGATTGATTGATTAAATTGTGCACAACAAAGGAAGGAACAGTTCGAAAAACTAAAAAACTAAACACTGAACATAAAACAACTAAAATTAATTGACTATTAAATTAATCTGCATCTATTTTCTGACAGTAAACTGAATATTTTGGAGTTGTGGACAAAATTAGACATTTGAGGACATCATCTT
The DNA here is from genome assembly GCA_027495735.1 of Lutjanus campechanus. Lineage (NCBI taxonomy): Eukaryota > Metazoa > Chordata > Actinopteri > Lutjaniformes > Lutjanidae > Lutjanus > Lutjanus campechanus. The sequence goes on from JAJHUR010136788.1 coordinate 1,454, forward strand.
GGACTTTGATCAACATTTTTCACCATCTTCAGACATTTTACAGACAAAAAAACTAATCAGTTGATTGAGAAAATAATTAGAATGATCAGGTAATTAGTAACTGTATTGGAATACATTTTTAAAACATTTCTCCCAACCATGTTTTATAGAATAAGTTTTTTAAGTCACTCTCCCAACCCTGTTTATATTTGTACAGAACTGTTGAGAACTGTAACTAACCATGTGCCACTGCTTGTCACTGCTTGTCCCCTGATTCATTCATTAAACAAAGCATTTAATATGAAACATGATCACAATGCAACTTTAGATTCTCAACAATAAATGACCAACAAACATTTTTGATGTCCAGAAGTGATGTTATTTGTGTGGCTGATGGTGTTTTAAATTGGCTTTGCAGATCCAGCTCAGGAAGAGGTGCCCAGCCCAAGCTCTCTAAGAAGACGAGGAAAAACTCCCCATGAAGAATTCTTAAAGCGATATTCCACTCTTAGATAATCATCCACTCAGTATGTACTCGCCCCTATGCTGATGTGATGATAAGTGAAGATCTTCAGTTCACTGAACAATCCTGGAGTTTCAGCAGAAAACAGGGTTGCAGCCAAATCCAGTACAATTGCAGTAAATGGTGACCCAGTTTAAAACGTTAAAAAAAACACAAAAAAAAACACAAAATGTCTCCATCCTGCTTGTGTGGTGTAATCCAAGTGTCCACGAACCGCGACAAACTCTGTGTTTGTGTAAGTCCCTGTTCCTGAGCTGGAAGTCTGTGTCTGGGCTCGAGAAGAGTCTTCAGACGCCACACAGGAATATACTGGACCACTTCTTTTTCCTTTTCTTTTTAGCCAGCTGAGTCTCGAGAAGTGTCAGCTGGGAATTCAGGGCAGACTCCTCCTTCTCCCATTCCTGCTCCTTTTCCTGGAGAGTCCTCTTGATGTCTTCGGTGGCCTGAAGGAGTGATGACTTCTCCTTCTGCCACTCGGTACGATGACTCTCCAGCTGCTGTTCTGTCTTTTTTAGAGTGTCTGCGAGGTTGTTGTTGTCCTTTTTCTGGACGTCAAGCTCTTCCTGAAGTGATGTTTTTTCCTGTTTCCAGCTGCATCGCTCAGTCTCGAGTAAATCCTCTGTCTTTTTGAGGGCAGGTGAGATGATAATGGTCTCTGCTCTCTGTTCCTCCAACTGGGCTTGATGTAAAGTCTTGGCATGTTCCATAGTCCTGTTTGCTTCCTGCTCTCTTTCCTGGATTGTCTTCTTCAGGTCTTCTGTGGCCTGGAGGAGAGCTGACTCTTCCTCCTGCCACATGACGTGATGACTTTCTAACTGCTGCTCAGCCTTCTGCAGAGCATCCACAAGGGTTTTGTTTTCTTGTGTCTGCTCATCAAGCTGAGCAGCATAGAAAGCCTTTGATTTTTCATTCTCCTTCAGCAGGGAGGATCTCTCCTGCTGCCAGCGGAGTCGTTCATTCTCCAGAAGATCCTCTGCATTCTTCAAGGCAGAAGAGATCTTCCTCTTGTCCGCTCTTTCCTCCTCCAACTGGGCTTGATGGGAAACCTTGACTCGTTCCAGTGTCCTTTTCGTGTCCTCCTTCTGTTTTTGAAGAGTTTCCCACATTTGAAGAGTTCTGCCTGCAGCCTCTAAGCTTGATCCCGCTCTAACGCAAGATCAGCCTCCAGCTGTTGGGCCTTTGAGCAGGCCTCAAACTCTGCAATGTCTTTTTCTAATAGCTGCAGCTTGAGGCCATGAGTGGTCGTCTCCATGCTGTTTTCAGCTACAGCACGCAGCTGTTTTTCAACACGGACCTCTAACTTCATGGCCTCGGTTTCTTTTTGAAGGTCCTCTTTTTCTTTCTGCATCATCTCCAACTTTGCTTCAAGGTCTTTGCTGTAGGACGTCTTCTGCTCAAGGTCCATCTGAGCTGTCCGCAGCATGAAGGAGATTTTCTTGAGACGTGATTTCAGAGTCTCGGTATCTTCTTTGTCAGAATGGTCTTGTTTGGTTGGGGCGTCCTCTAGCAGGGCTTGCAGTCTAGATATTTCTCTCTGCATCTGCTCTTTGCTGTTGTTCTCTTCCTGCCTGTCTTGGAGTTGATCGAGGAGAGCAGTCAGTGAGTCCACGTGGATGTCCAAGTGGAGCCTCTCCTCAGATTGACCCCTGGTGAGTATCACCTCGCTGTCCTTAAACTCACACCTTATTTCCTCTTTGAGGGAGCGGAGGTAGAAATCAAGCCGTCTGGACGCAAAATCCGTGGCTTGACTTGTCTGCCGGTGGACCTCAGTGTTGTTTCTTCTTTGTCTCCTCTGTTTTCTTTGACGTTGTGTCGCTTCCATTCTAATTCGTGTTTGAAGTTGTGTGCTCGTACTTGTGATGGTGAAACATGCTTCCGAACTTGTGACAGTGAAATTCGTGTCTGAATACTCGACAGTGAAAATCATGTCTGATGCAGACTTGGCTCCGAGAGGCCTAGAGGCCTAGAACTGTCTCTGTGACATCATCAGAGCTCAGCTCCATTTTGTCCTTTGATCTATTTTTTGGGGAGTTTTCTTTACATTTGAATATATGAATATGGAATTTCTAAGATGGCTGCCTGATTAAAAAAAAACTTTATTTATAGAAAAAAACATTCACAATGATGAGGCAAACATTATGGAGTAATAATATACAAGGCACAGTTTATAGAAAAATAACTTAAATTACATATTATAAAGCGTAGTAATCAATTCTGAAAAAATAAACTAGAGAATTATGAAAAGGAAAATTGTGAAAAGGCCAGTCCTGCAAGTCCTCCCAAAATGTCATAATAGAGTATGTACATCAAAAAAACAGATGAGCCATGGTTTCAATTTCAGTATCACAAAAGCAACAATTATTGTGATCAATGTTAAATCTCTTTCTTAGCAATTCACTGGATGGATAAATATTGTTTAGAATTTTAAAATTAATTTCTTTGGCTTTGGGGCTTGTAGGGTAAGTGATATATTTGGTTCTCCTTTTTTAAAATTTCTAAATCTGAAAACAGTTGCATGAGTCTCTGTTTGATCGTACTGGGTACGGTACATTATTCAAGTGGTTACGTATCAATTTATTTGAATTTCCCTCAGTTAAAAAATTATGTATATCGTATAAAGTATATTGTACTTTGAGCAGAAATTTTCATACAATAGCCTGTGTCCTTGATCATTAATCAGATGACTTACTGATCAGATATGTTTTTCCATCCAATGATGTAAGTACAGAGATTTACGTTACACAGAACACATCTTGTTTCAAATGGTAGTTTGATGTCGGGTGTTGTGTATGTGTGTACATGCATTTCCAGCATGACAATTTTTCAACCAGAAAATCACATCTAAGAACAAACTACACCACCCATTTTTAAAAATAAATCTTTGTACTTACATATCAGTTTCTGATTTCTTAATATAATGAACCCAATTTTTCCAAGTGAAATTAAAATTTAATTGGTTAATGGTTTTAAAGAATTCATTAGATATGGTATTTGAATATTCGGATAAATGCACCTTGATAAAGATTCCATTTTATTTCAGTGTGTTCTTCCAAAATCTGTCAGGTCCCTTTGTAACCACGTATTTAGCCTCGATTTATTCGATGATGAAAATAATCGTTAGTCGCAGCCCTAAAAACACTATATTAGGCTTAACAGTTTCACCATATTTAAAATTGAAGTAATCCAAAAGTAATTGAAAGTAACCAAGTTACATTATTTTAATATTGGTTTACTTGGATTACATTACTGACTACATTGTTTAACAGGTAATTAGTAACTGTATCAGAGCACATTTTAAAGACACCCTCCCAGCACTGTATTTCATGCTGTGTTATATATGTTTGTCATGACGGCATCATGAAACAAATACAACAGCTCCGCACACGGACATGCGCCGTACAGAGCGCCAGTTTCGGTTTTGCGCGAACATTTCTTTACTGACCAAAAACACAGTAAATTTACAGTTTCAACTTAAGCACTTTAAAGCGTAACAAGAGTCAAACAGCGATGATAAAGTCCAGTTACCTGCAGAGGTCGTCCAGGACTCCGGAGGGGATCTCCACTCTTTTAGTTTCCATGTTGGCTGAAAACATCCCGAGTCTCACAGCAGCAGCTGAAGACAGAGGAGGACAGAGGAGGACAGAGGACAGGGAGCTAATGAGACCGCCGCATGTCCAACTCACAGGCTCCACAGCTTTATGCTAGCTACACACAAGAAGTTAGTATGAACTACAGATGTGGAACCGACTAATAACTCCTCCGTTCTTCCTCTTTCCCGGGAGCTGAACGGACTGTGTTGTTTTCCTTCTTCTTCGCTCTGTTTACGGCAGTTGACGGCCAGCGTGTCAGCTGCGTTAGCGCCACCTTCTGTTCAGGAGCAGACCCATTCATGCATTCATCCAATAGCAGTCTGCTCTTCGCCTTCTTCTTCTTCTTCTTCTTCTTCTGGTTTAACGGCGGTTGGCATCCAGCTTATTGGTGCATTACCGCCACCTTCTGTTCCGGAGTGTGGACCAAACATATATATACACATATGTATATATATATACATATTAAAAAAATAATAATCTTACTTTAAACTCTCCACACCCATGTCAACTACAACCCCCTATTCTTTTATCCTTGCTTATCCTGTCCCCCTTAAGAAATCTATCAGTGCCCTAACCTGTGCCCTCTCTCCCATACTTAGCAATCCTTTTAATGTAAATTCCTGTATCCCTAAGTCCTTCATCTTTTTCATCATCTCCTCTCTCTGCACCTCATACCTCCTACACCTCTGAACTACATGCTCCACTGACTCCTCCTCCTCCTGACACCCCTCACACAGGCCTGTCTGGTGCTTCCCTATCAGTTTCAATGTTTTATTTAGTGCACTATGCCCCAACCTTAACCTTGTCAACACAATCTCCTCTCTCCTGTTTCCACTGTTCATCCTCCCACCTCTAACACTCTTTTGAATTTGATAAAGATGCCTCCCTTTCTCCTCTCCATCCCACCTTTCTTGCCACATTACATTGGTCTTTTCCCAAACTACACTTTTAACTTCTGCTTTGCTGATACTGAGCTGCATATCTACATTTCCTTTCATTAAAGCTCTCTTAGCCAACTCATCTGCCCTCTCATTCCCGCTCACACGTGCTGAAACCCACAGAAACTTTATCTGACCTCCCTGATGAACTATTCTTGTAATTGACTGAAGGACTGAATACAGTAGTCTTGACGGCTGTTTGAATGGAATGACCTTAAGCTTGCTAGCACTGAAGATGAATCTGAACATACCAATGCCTTATCCAGACCAGCTTTCTCCACCCACCGTAACGCAACCAGCACTGCCACCATTTCCACTGTGTACACTCCTAACTTATTAGATGTTCTTCTATTAATCCCAATTCCTTTTGCTGGTACTGCCACCCCAAATCCTGTCACTCCAGTCTCAGGTTGTTTAGCACCATCTGTGTATATATGTGTAAAATCACTATACTCAGTCATTACATGACATCTAAACACACTCACCAAATCAACCATACCCTTTTCCTTCCTTTTAGCCTCTAACAAATACCAGTCAACCTCAGGCCACACAAGCATCCATGGAGCCACCTCTGGATACACTACCGTTGGACTTACATTCAAATTGAATACTCCGAATTCTTTTGCGATATTATACTCAGTATGTACTCACCACTATGCCGATGTGATGATGGGTGAAGATCTTCAGTTCACCCATAGACTCTATATACAGTCTATGAGTTCACCAAACAATCCTGGAGTTTTAGGAGAAACAGGGTAGCAGCCTCATCCAGTACAATGGCAGTGAACGGTGACCACGGATAAAACGTTAAAAATAGAACACAAAACAAACACAAAATGTCTCCATCCTGCTTGTGTGGTGTAATCCAAGTGTCCGCGGGCTGCGACATTAAACATTAACCGCAAAAGACGCCATTTACGCCATATTTTTAGCAGAAATATCAGCTGTAGCATGTAGCCGGTAGGATGTAAACATGGCGTCGATCTCGCAAGACTTCGTATATATCTTAATGGATCCAGAGAAAAACAGGAAAAAGTTAGTCAGAAAACAGGGGGAAAAAATAGTCAGAAAAACAGAAAAATATTACTCAGAAAAACAGACAGCCCGACATTTTTCTGAACAAGCTTCCCTCTATGTGGGAGTTTTTAGTGACAGGGCCAGTACATGATGGGAATTGGCAACAATTAATTTGGGGAGAAAATTCTAAATGAATGAATGAATGAATGAATCTGATTTATGAACAGTGAAGAGCCTATGTCAACAGTGATGAGCTGTTTTGTTTTCCTGTGTGTCAATCATGTTCATTAACATTGTCTCAAAAAGTCAGTAGATCATCTGTGTAGAGTTGTGAAGTGTGTCAGTGAGCTGTGAAGTTCACTCTATGTGGCTTCATTCTACGTGAGGTCACAATAATCAATCGCCTTCAGCTGGCATCTTACCTGATGATTTAAGCAGACTGAAGACTTGTATGTGCACACACTGATGAAGGCCAGAGGGCCGAAATTGTATGGTTGTAAAATAATTTCTTTAATGGTCTCAACAGCTGCTCACATTTGGCTACATGTTGCACTGCTGTGCAAAGTGTGAATTTTGTTCTTGTGAGAACATGGTTTAGTAAAAAAAAAAAGTCAGCAAAAGCACTAATCATTCAAAAAACAAGAGTTTATTAGAAAACAACTTTACAGCCAGTGATGCTTTAGTGAAGAACATGTTCTAAATCATTTAACCACACTTGTCTTTCTTTTCATTTATTACACTGATGTAGATCTATTACTACACATCATATAGATTTTATTCTACCAGCAGCATCTTATTGTATTTTATTCAGTATCCATGACCTGAACAGATTCATCGACCACATCCAGAGTAATGGGGGTCACAGTTTTCGTGAGAACAGCTGTGGTGCCAGGCTTATACCTGTACTGCCCCCCTCTGAAAAACAGACAGACAAGAAGGAGAACAAGTCTCATTGAGTCACATTCAAATCCATCGATTAGATTTCTTAAAAAGTTTATGTTAAAAGATAACCTGGGGATGAGAATCAAAATTCAACTCATCATCTTTTTCCAGAATCTCTTGTAGCTTCAAAGGGAGAAGAACTAAGAGACAAATCTGCTGAATCTGATAAAAGGTGTGTATATTTTGGCTCACCTTTTCCCCTTTGTTTCAGGCTTGGCGTAGCCTCGTAGGTACTCCACTCCAGCTTCGGTGATAACGCACAAGTCCACATTGCTGCCTGAGCCCAGGTCACAGAAAATCCCTGCAGTGATGGCGTCCTTTACGAGCTGCTTTGCCTCCTCCAGCTGAAAGGAAGAGAGCAGGAGGAGAAAAACAGCAGAAGAAAATGTTCAGGCAGGTTATTAGAGGCTATGAAGAAGCAGAGGACAGGGCTGAGTGGATACTGAACACAGAATAACATCTAGACATGCAATCCATCCTCTGATGGTTGTATTTGAGGGTGAGACAAAACCAGTATGCTTGTGATTTATTTTCAAGATGGAGACATATGGAAGAATGCAGTAGTTTGTACTGCAATTTAAACCTGAGACTCTTTACAAATTTCATTTTTTTTTTTTTTTTTTTTTAATCAAAACAGACATCATATTAGTTTTTATGGCTGCCATGAAAAGAGTGCAGAAAGTCATTCTCACCTCCATGTTTGGTTTGAATCTGTCCTCAAATACAGAGACAGCAGCTGCAGCTCCAGAGCCTGAAAACACAATCAAATATTAGTTTTTAAAAGTTAATTAACTTGAGTTTTTATGTTTTGTCCAATGAGTCAAACTTTATTCATTCAGCTGTATTTTTCTGTCTGAAGTAACAAATAAACTTGAAAACTGAACTCGAACCGTTAGGCCTGGTTACCATATAGAGACAAACATGAGGCATCAATTTGAGTTGAACATTGGAGGGCAAAAAATGTCAGCCTATATTAAGGTGTGATGTGGTGAGAGGCAGGGACTAATATTTTCCAGAAAATGACACGTTTTCTATCCCAGGAACTGAAGCACACTATCCTGATGTATGTGGGTTCCAAACCTGATCATTTCAGTCTTTTATTTTGTAGTATTAATAATTGTTATTGAGACATTGACATTGTCATTTCAACATTAATCAACATTATAATGAACATAATATAAACTGTGCATGCTGCATGCAGCTTGACCTTCACTGCAGTTGCATGTGAGGATGAAATGCCAAGTTCAGCCTGTGATCTGTCGCTGTCTGACTGAACAGGCTCATAGAAGTGGTATTTTTTTATTTTTCATATTTTAAACAAACCAAATTCGTTAAAACAAGTTATTACGTGTTTTCTCATGATATTGAGCTGAAACAGATTCCACATTCTGTTTGCATTCAGAGGCTGTTGCTGAGCGCAGGAGACAGCTTGCACTGTGCGCGCTTCACTATTTAATATAGTCGCCTTAATAAATTAATGATCACTCAAAGATAAAATGCAAAACACTAAAAAAGCTCACAGTCACTTGGTGTGAGGCTTCATTGTGTCTGTGAAGATTCTCAGTCATCCAGGTCATGGTATTGGATGAGAGGCAAAACGTCTTCAAGAACTCTACCCAGTCCAGTTGCCTACGACAGCCTTTACTTTGGATGCATTCTGTGGGAGATTTTGGCGTCTTTCCTCAGCGAGGTACACTTTTTGCAACAACTAGCTGCTGAAGGTAAATCCATCATCTGCTGCAGTATTTCACCCAGAAGTGTTTTGGATAAACTATAAATCCAGTGTTCTTGAACCTTTGAGCTTCACTTGGAATTTTGTCTGAGATTCCAAATGTTGCAGCAAACCTCAGTCCAGTGCGTTTTGTCCCTCCAGCGCACAATTTACATCTTCCTTGTTTAATATTTTGAAGTATTTCCACACAAAGCTGGTGACAGATGTCATGTTGTGTGTTTCATTCAGATGGTAGAGATGCAAGTTACTGTATAAAGTGCATTAATGATCAGAAGCGTTTGAAATCATAGTGCTTTGTTCTTGTCAAGTAATTAATCAAAGTGCTTGGTGTGCTTAGCTGGTAACACATAAGAGCAACAAAAGACACACTACCCCACATATAAATTAAATCTTAAGAATCATACAGCACATGCTATGACTTTATTTTCCTTTGATTTTAATTGCCAATAAAAGTAATTAGTCTATGGCTATGTTACAACTGCATTTGTCCTGCTTTGCCTCAAGACTGGGGGGCTGCTGCGCCCCCAACTTTAACTTTTGGAGGTCATAGCACCCAATGCCCCCCCTAGGTGGCACCTGTGGAGACATATGCAGTGCATTAAACACAGAACCACGTACCCATGGTGAGGAAAGGCAGTTTGTCGTAGGAGCCATGTGGGTAAACACTGTACAGGTGAGCTCCTGTCACATCAACTCCTCCAACGATCAGAGATGAACCGACGTGACCCTGGTACCTGAACAAACAGACAGATGTCACTACCACTTCCTGTGTTCTCTGCCTGGACATGATGTTAATGATGAAAGGAGATCATTTTGGATACATGAACCTGGGAATGAGAAATGTTTAACACATGACCACCTCTCTCACCTGAACAGCATCTGTTTCAGCTGCCGGGTTACCATGGCAACGAGGGGGGGTCGTCCAGTGTTGAGCGAGTGTAGTTCCACGTTGGATGACATGATCTGTGTGGTGATCTCTGCGTCTGCAGCCACACCGGCGCCACAGCAGCTACACAACATACAAGAGTTTCATAGTACTTTTGCTCGGTCTTAGTGGCATAAAATTCTTTTTTACAGCTGCTATCAACATTTAGAACCCAACTCTGTGTGAAATCAGTTATTTCAATACCAAGTTTGCACAAAAATATCTGAAAAGATGACCTTTTGTTCAATATTCAGTAAAATTAGACCAGTTATCTTGATGACAATGGACTTATGTTACACTACCTTTACATTGGGCTTTGAGACAAAAATAAATAAAATAAAATAAATAAAATCCTTTCTTCACCCCTTATATATCTAAAAATGAATTCATTCTTCATCATTCTTTTTAAAAGAATATGTACAAAATACAATAATCCAGTAGATGCTTTTTGTCCAGATACTTAATTTTTTCCTTCTATTTACATACATATTGGGAGAAATTTGGGATTCAGTGTCTTGCCAAATGACACTTAAAACACTAGCACAGGAAGAGCTGCTGACTGAATCACCAAACCATCAAAATAAGGGCCAACTTGCTGCACCACCTGAGCTACAGCTGCCTCGCCCTGTCCTGCAAATAGTCCATTTAAAAGACTCTTAAGAAGTACAGTACAAAAACATGGCAACAGAGCACAATGTCAATATATGATACAAACACCTTGATCCAAGGTTTAAAAAAAAAAAAAGTCTGTACTGTAAAATACTTTAAAGCAGTCCTTCCCAAAGCCTGGATCATGACAGGTGGGTTACAGGAGATTTTATTTGAGTCCCTTAAAATAACAAGACTATGCAAGAATTATTATTACAAATGTTAATTCCACCTAAATACTCTTATTTTGTGTAATTTATCAAGTAGGCTAAAATGTTCTGCACTGTAAAAACAAAAAAGTTGAGAAAATTCAAAATTTCAAGGCAACTTACTTCAAGAGATCTCTGAGTTTTGAGCCCAAAGGTTTTACCAACTCATAATGTTTTGTTGAGATAATTTACTTTTCTTCTTTAAATAGATTTGAATCTCGTATTTCAAAAATTGAGTAAAGTTGTTGAAGTAAGTTGCCTTAAAATTTTGAGTTATGGCAACTTTTTTTTAGGTTTGTTTTCTTGATGATGATAAATACCTTTACTTTTTATTTACAAAGTATTTCATGTGTATATGCATGTGTGACATTAAAGCTACAGTGCATAACTTCTACATGTCCGTAAATGTCCGTTTCACCCAAGCCACTACTAGAGGAGATGACAATGCTGATTAAGCCGATCGGCTCCTCTAACATCCGACGGTATTTTCCAATATATATGTCATTTTTGATTTGCTTGTCAACCGGCGACATTCCCACACTGGCGCACAGGAAATGACGAGTTTTACCGCACAACAAGAAGGGAGTGGGAAGAAGAGCGGAGTCTCATAGCAAGAGGCAGAGCGCAGGTAGAAAGAGAAAGCAACATGGCGGAGAACCCAAAGAAGTGGCCGAGACACATTTCAGAAGTGGATCCTACCACAAAGAAAAAGCCTGGACATTCGGCTGAAGGACTATTAGGAAAGAAGGAAAGTGACCGACACAGAAGGCAAACACGGATTTGTATTGACGTCATTTTTCCTCGGTGGAGAGCCCTGAAGGAAGAAATGGGACTGAGGGCAGACGTTGCCTTGCTGCTGTTGGATAAGTAAGTGACTTGGTTTATAATTATATTATGAGTAGTATGTGTTGCTGTTTCATGTACTGGACCTAGTACTTGAACTATGAATGTAATGTAATGTTAGCAGCCTGGTGTTCGCCATGTTGTGTAGCGAGAGACGGTGTCGAGCAGTCCAGGGTGTGAAGCGAGTGTTACTCTGTGTACACGGTGTGTACACCTGGGCATACGTCACATGGAAGTGCCGGCTTTATTGTTGTAATAACGCAGAATTCCGCGAGGGGTTGACAGAAGTTACGCACTATAGCTTTAATATATGGTTATGTAGAAATGGCAGTAACAATGATCAGGAACATTCATTAATGCACAAAATAACTCCCAAGATTTATTAATACGCCCTGTTGTGAATTGGATCATGATGGTTTGTTTTAAAAAAAGTAGGTCCCCCCCCAAAAAAAAGGGTTTGAGAAACACTGCTCTAAAGTAAGAGTTACAGTGGACATATG
>JAJHUR010136790.1:0-13274 GCA_027495735.1 Lutjanus campechanus
GTTGCTTTGTGTCTCCTTGTAGTTGCTTTGTATCTCTTTGTATTTGTGTCTAATCACTCTGTAGTTGCTTTGTGTCACTTTGCAGTGGTTTGGCCTGTTCTCAGGTCTGTTATTGTAGTTGATTTACATCTCTTTGTAGTCATTTTGCATCTTTTTGTTGTCATTTTGCATCTCTTTGTAGTTGCTTTGTGTCTCTTTGCAGTTGGTTTTTGTCTCGTTGTTATTGTTTTGGTCTCTTTGTAGTTGTGTCTCCTTCTGGTAGTTGTATCTTTCTAATTGTTTTGGTATCACTGTAGTTGTTCTGTGTCTCTTTGTGGCTGTTTTAGTCTCTTTTTGTAGTCCTTTTTGCGATTGCGTTCTTGCAACACTAATAAGGCAGCTAGCTCCACGGCTAACCATGCTAACTAGTTAATGCCAGCTACTTTTTGTAGTCCTTTTGCACCTCTTTGTGGTCATTTTGCAGTTTGTTTGTCATCCACAGTTTCCATCAGATGTAAAATGACATTTACTGCTAAAAATTTAAGAGAAAAGTGTCACAAGAATTGACACTTTATTCTGAAGTGCTACTTCTTTCAGTACTTTTCCTGACATTAATCTTAGGTGTAAAATATTCCTCACTTGTCACAAAGATTCAAGGACATGAATCTCTCTCATAGCGGGAAAATACACAGTTGCTTAAAAAAAGTCTTTGCTCGGGGGAACTTCAAACAGCAAACGTCCATCACAGGGCGGAGCAAAATATCATTTCCACAAGACCCTGTGAAGGTTTCTGAGAGGAATCCTGATTAATTGCACCACTCAGAGGATATTGATGACGTGAATGGCTTTCTTCTGTGCTGAGACATCAGAGGCAACACATCAAGGGGCTGGAGCAAAAGAAACTGTCCTGTGGTTTTCATTTTAAAAGCCCAGGAGGGGACCAGGAGGAAACACCTGCAGTGCTCACAGTCAGACAGTGCAGCAGCTAAGGCACATGCAAGCAAGGTTATCTATATACCATAAAAGTGTCCTTTAAAAGTGAAAGTGTAACAAAAACAATAATCGCATGAATATTCTTCATTATTCATACAAAATGGTGTCATTTAAACTTATACTGAGACCAACAATGTCTTTCTTTCTTTCTTTCTTTCTTTCGCCTTATCTTGTATAAGGTGCATTAAGAATTCAATTAGGCTATCTAATCACACTAAAAATCGAAAAAACTCTGCTTAAGATCTGCAGAGAATCTTGCAGTCCCTGTAAATTCAATTTATTCGCCATCGCCTGGAGGTTATCATTGGACTTGAGGCATAAAAAACAGCCTGTGGTGCAACTTTTGTGGAGACTCAGTGACTGAGTCTGTATAACTTAATAAAATACCTGAGCTCAATTTTATATTAGGGGCTATCTTAGATTTATGGGTTGTAGTGTTGCTTAAAGGCCATACCAACAGGCATTTGTGTCTTCAAGAGGCTCTTTTAATTGTATGTGCATGTTTACCAGGGCCACCTGGCTTTGGATCACTGTCAAGGATTGTCTATTGATTATGTGCCTGGATTTAAATGCAGAATAATTCATGAATCTTAAGATAATTCAAATCGTGGGGATCTGAGCGAACACGAGGAAGCGTCCAGAATGAGAGGGACTGCAGGGCAAACCGACTCTCCCACAAGACCCTTTGTGAGAAGAATCGTGATTAATTGCAACAGCGAGGGGGGTTATGATGATGCGAGCTGCCTCCTGCTACACTGAGGCAACACATCAAGAGAGTTTGTGCAGAAGAGATTTTGCTGCTGTATTCATTTACAAAGCCCAGGAGGGAACTGGAAGGAGGGAACACCTACAGTGCTCGCAGTCACACTTTGCAGCAGCTAATAAACACGCAGTGAAGATTAGAGTGTCTCGTTGTAACACGGGAGACATCATAAGACATCCCATTCCTGCTGGAAATGATGCGGCATTAAGCCGTCTTCGCAGCTTATGTGTGCATTTTCTGTATGTCTTGCCACCTGTCTCTCATTATGTGTGTCACACAAACGGCAGAGCAACAGCAGAGGGGCCATTTTCTCTGCTGGTTTGGTGAAAACGATTAACATTTCACTGTCATAATCTGTTGCTGTTTCACAGAAGGCCTCATACAACCCTTCTGCATTGTGTCTGCCACATCCGCGTGCCACACTCCGGGCAGAAAGCCTAAAAGCCCACTGATTTTATTGTATCTGAAACAAAATATGGAACAAAACTGCGTCACACAGAACAGTGTCTCTTGGCAAACAAACCATTGGTGTCCTTTGCTACAGTCATCTATATAACTCAAATTACACTGTAATTTTATTACTGCAGTCCCCCATCCTTGTTTCGGGAAATTTGGCCTTCTTCTCAGGCTTCAAGCCTTCATTTGAGGCCACTGCATCGTGCAAAAAAAACTGACTGTTGACCCCTGTAACCCTCAGCATTTAATCAATACAGCAATCTGGCCAAAGACACCTGCATTCTGACGCTGGATGCCAAAAAGGCAGAGCTGAAACACCTCATTTATTTGATGTATTTTGTCAATACCGTTGTGATCCTAAATCCTCTCAGTGGATTTTATGACTCTATCATGACCCATCAGCTTATTACAAATAATTAGGGCTGCAACTAATGATTATTTTAATTCGATTGACCTGTTGATCATTTTGTCGATTATTTGATTAGTTGTTTGACCAAAGATGTTCAGGTTGATGTTACAGACGACTAAAGAAACCAGAACATATTCACATCTGAGAGGCTGAAATCTGAGAATTTGGACTCTTTTTTTCCTAAAACGTGACCCCAAACGATTAATCGGTTATTACAAAAGTTGGTGATGAATTTTAGTGTTGACAACTAATCAATTAATCGACTAATCATTGAGGCTTTACAAATAATTTAACTACAGAATCCTTCAGTCTGTCAGGGTTGCCCACTGTGTCCATCAGAAACCATCTCGGAATAAAGGGGATTAATATTTCAGGCCAAGAACATCAGATCTCTTGATTAGCTGTTATATCTCTCAGATCTTAAAAACACAATTTCTACTTTGACGAAGTCACTCAATCAATTTGGAACACTTTCAAGTTATAAGGTTAATCAGTCTAAATCATCAATACTTTTTCTCAACGAACAAGAAAGAAATAATCCAACAATCCAGCACCCTTTCAAGATTTTGAGAGATGGTTTCAAGTATTTAGGGATTGGTAAACATTACAGTATTTTTTAAAGTTTTAATATTTAACAGAAATTATAACATTTTAAACACATTAGCCAACACTAGCTAGAAAGTTTTGTTAGTTTGTTTCTTAACAAGCTAAAGAAAGAAAATATAAGCGCCTCTGAATATGTACGGTCACGCGCTGTCCAGGACAACTGGATTGGGGGTGTGAGTTTTATTTTGTTTCTGTCTGTTTCCATCGAGCCAAGAACATTAGTTTTTTTGCAGATGACGCACTGTTTACATCTTTCAAATCTAAAAAACACAATTCACACTCTGATTCAGATAATCGATCAATTTGTAACACTTAACGTTATAAGTCTAACCAGTCTAAATCATCAATACTTTTTCACAATGAGCAAGACACAAGCAATTCTACCAGGCTGATCCCGTGTAACTATGACCCTAAAGAGAGGCGGAGTCACCCCCTTTCTGGTGGAACACCACGGGACCTCAGTTCCCCAAAAATATATGTTCAGGTATTGCCGAGAAGTAAATTATTTTTTGATCCCGTTTGAATTGTGCCATGAATTACACGTGTTTGTCAATTTAACAGAGATCTGCTGTGAAATGAATTTAAGATGAAGTCCTGAAGAAATGCACATTTTACTGTGACAGCAAGAAAAGAGATATCCAAACATCGGAACCCCCCCCCCCAAAACTGGAGAGTTTCAGTGAAAGCTAACGTTAATATATGAAATAGAGTTATGTTGATGTTTGGCTAGCTAGCTGTCCAGAGTCCTTTCCATTCCTGAATAATGTGTCTTGGTATCTCCTCTTCCTCTTCAATAACCATAAATTCAGCCATCGTCTGATACTCCACAGATTATTTCACTTTTAAGGGGCTATTATGGGTTCCTTTAAATGTTCTGAGGTAAATGATCACTGAGGGCTTTCTAACAGCACATAAGGGAATACTTCAGTAGTTCAGGGCAAATACTTAGAACTTTAAGAGTTTTGCCTTAAATCTCCTTAAGAAGATGATTTTATGCAACTGGGAACATCTTTTTTCCAAAGTAAGGTCCCATTAGACCCGCTGGCAAGGGAGGGATATCGTCTCTCTATTGCTGTTAAGGTCAATGGCAGCTTGGGTAGATCTCCCCCTCTCATCAATTGTCAGAATAAATACCATTAAAACGAATAATCTGCCCAAATTCTTATATTCATTCCAATCAATTACTCTTAAACCCCCTCCAGCCTGTTTCTTCTGCATGAAGAAAACATTAACAAACTTTATTTGGAACACAGCGGTCTGAGATTGTAGAGATTGGTTGGCTCCGACAAAAAAGAAGAAAGTGAACCGTGTCCATCTGTCACAGCAGTAGGCCTCGTGGAGTCACCCCAGCCAATCTGGTGTTTATACGCAAGATCTGTGAAGCAAGAAATCTAAAATGTTCTCCTTCATTTTTTTTTTCTTTTCCTCTGTGTAATTTTGAACATTTGAGGCCACTTCAGAGATCGCCTCACTGAGCACAAACATGCAAGCACATGAAAACACATGTGATTTAAACTGTATTATATTCACACACTGTCCTTTGGGCTGTAAACCATGAACAAACATGCCATCTGCTATTCTTCCCTGATTCTCGCTCCCCTCCTCTTAGCTTCACTCAGCCTGTATTTTGCCTCGTCGGATCCTCCGCTCTTTCCTTCCTCTTTTCTTCTCACTTCTGTCACCATTCGCACATCTTCAAGTGTTACTTTCTACCACCATCACAACCACGTTCAAGTCTGCCTGTCCTCTTCTTAACTCCCCGTGCCTCTGTTTGATAGCTCTGTGTCATCTCTCGCTTTCTGTTTCACAACATGTTGTCTTCTCAGTATGACTCCTCTCAACCAGAATCCTCCGCTCCCTATTTCGGGGAATCTCTATCATTTCCCCTTTTTTTCCCTTTCTCTCATGATCTCTTTCTCTTTTTATTATGTCTCTTTCATCCTCTCCTCCTCCTTATCTTATATAATCTGAGCCAGTGCATCCCACTCTGAAATCAAAGCCCGTGCCTGTGTTCCTTCTAACTCCAAACACACTACTTACTGGAAGGACAGACAAGTCTTTGTCCACGGAGCTTTAAAGAGGCGGAAATGCATTCAATGACTGCAGATGTGGGGACCCCACAAAGCAACCTCTGTGTCTTTACCCTTCATCATTTCTCTTTCATTTTCACTTTACTCCTTTTTGGTGCACGAGTGATGAGGAGAGTGATGAGGCTCTACATGGGGTAAAGTCCCTGTGACGATGAGGAGGCATGCTAGAAGTGAGCTCAAACACACACACAGATGCACATGCTGTAGGCCTACCCACTCCTCGCAGCACTACACATTTATAAATCATGAGGCAGCAAAAAGAAGAAAAAAAAAAAGGACTGCTGCCTCATGAGACACGTGACAATCGCTGAATGTTTACTTCAGGTGCACCACAAATATGGGATTTTCCTTTTGCTGAAATGAGGTGCATTCAAAATGTTTAAAAAAAAAAGGTGAAATTTCCCATTCTAAGACTGGGCTGCACCAACAAGGATAAATTTTTCAAACCCCAACTTGGAGGTTTCATTTTTAAAATCGCTGCCCTTTTTAGATGGACTGAGCAAAATAACTAAGTTCCTCAAAGGAAATTAAGGGACAACAATTCGTCGTAAAGCTTCTTTTTAGCTAGCTCACAAATAGTGGAATATTTTAACTTTCTAGCTAGCTAGCAAACAAACAATGTAAAAAAAAATCTGAGAGCTCCCAATCAATGTAACACTTTATTAATTTGATAGCTAACTAGCCAACAATGTCACATTTAGTTAACTTCTTAGCTAGCTATAAAACAAGATCACATTTTGTTAACTTTTTCGCTAGCTTGTAAACAATGCCTCATCTAATTAATTTTTTACCTAGCAAGAAAATAAGATCACATTTTATTTTTTTTTTTTAGCTAGCTAGCAAACATGGTCACATTATGTTCACTTTTTAGCTAGCTAGCAAACAATGTAACATTTTGCTAACCTTTTAGCTAGCTTGTAAACAATGTCACATTTTATTAACAATCTAACACTTTGTCCCCTACAGTCCCCTACCCCCTTTATACGTGCTAGATCCTGACAATACTCAATTTATTCATTTATTTATTTATCTAATTAATTATTGATTAATTTTGATTTGGGTAAGCAGTTATCTATCTATCTCCGATTTAATTGCAATTTACATGTTAAAGATTTGTTTTTAAATTGTGCAACAGAGCTTTGCTTAATTTTATACTTGGATTTATTCATTTTAAACATTAGTTTTGTTCAACTCCGATTATCCGAGTATCCCAAATGTTCCCCAACCCATATCATGTTTCAGAAAGAGATGACGCAGGGAAAAGAAGCTCAAACAACCAGAAAATCTTGTCTAGACAAAAACCAAATATATCATTTCTAAAGTTTATTTTTTATGGGAAGCCTGCAGCAGCTGACAACCTATTTTTCCTCCAAAGCTCGCTGGCTGCAGTGAACTAAAGGATAAGACAGGTTTCCACCATATTGCTTGCACCTGTCAGATTCATTAAAATCAGTGGGCATGAGGGAGGAGCAGGGGTGGAGGTGGTGGTGGTGGAGCTATGTGCAGTATTGACAAACAGACTCAGATTAGAGCACAGAAGATGGGGTATTTGTTCACGGTAGAGATGATATTATAATATAGCCATTGCTCTTGTGTGTCTGGGCCTTCGTGCAGCTTAGGCCACAGTCTGTGAGCAGCACACTGCAGGCGGAGGCAACACAGGCGGAGAGCCTTCAGGCTGGAGCCTCCTGTCTGATAATGGATGCTATTAAGCTTTAAAGAGTTAACTGTACAGAACAATTAGCCTTTTGGACTAGATAACGCCCTTATATGAAAATATACCTTAAGGAGATTAAGATAAGACAATAAAATATAAAATTTTCCTGTGATATGAGATATAATAGTTATGGAAGTAGTGGTAATAATTGCCTTTTTTTTATTATTTCAATTAAGTTGGACTAATTCAGGCTGAAGGCACCTGTTTTAATTTAAGCTCTTTAGATGGGTAAAAGGAAATAAGAAGCATCTGACATCATCTTGCATCCTACAAAATAAAACTGCATTATACTGTCAATCCCAGCAGGAGGTTGAGAAATAAATGAAATTAACATAAAATAACCAGTGAAGGCGACGGCGCCGGCTCCATCCCGGGACCGCTCAGTCACTAAACCAGAATCTCATCATATTTTCACACCTTTCCTCGTTGACAGCATTAATGTGTTAGTTGGTGATAAAACCCTCACAGCTCAAAGTCTGAATCAGTCACCTCCGGGCTGGGATAGCCGACAAGCGCATCAACCAAAAAACTGCAGAATTTAACCCGTCATGCACCAGTCTGATGTAGGACACACATCATGCGTGTTAGGTAAAGAGAAAAATCCACCGCTCACCTTCCTTTAATTGGCCGGTTTTGAAGCTGCAGTCAGCGGGGATGTCGGGATGCTTTCAGAGGTGAAATTATATGCGGATGCTGCCTGTTTTCTCCCTCGTCGTCTCCCTCCCTCTCAACCTCGCCCCCCTCAAGAGCACCACTTCACGACTCGGGCTCAACATTTGGAAGATGTTCAGAATATGTCGGGCTCTCTGCTCGCTCTCGGAACCACTCGACTCATGTCGGGAAACACCGGCCACCCTTCGCCCCCCAAAAGACACCTATACGGTCATCTGACAGCGAGGAGGAGGGGGTTTATTTAATGAGATACCAGACGATGCTGATTCAGCACACGGCGATGCGCCCATAAACAAATTAAACCCACACATTACGTGCAAAGAGGCTGATAATGTGTTCAGAATATGTGTGTGTTGAAAATACATGGATGACTTGATGCACTGCATCCCATCACGTCATTTTTCTCAAAATTTTCCACGAAATAAAAGCACTTTGGTACCATATACTCTGCAACGATTAGTTTTAAACTATTAAATTAATTCCCAACTATTTTGATGATCAATCAAACATTTTGCGTCTTTTTTGTGTGTCCAAATTCTCTGATTTCAGCATCTTAAAGCCTTAAGACGCTTAAATAAGAAGAGGGGAACTGTCATTTTTTAGTTGATTTTGGGGTACATCAAAGCGGTAGTGGTTCCACCATAATAACCACAACATAAAACGTCAAAAATAAAATGATCCAAACAAAAATCTCCTCCTTATGGAAGCCCATTTCCGCCACTGAAAGAAAAAATATCCCCATGGTAAGTCATAATTATGAGATTTTTTTTTTTTTTAAAAAGTGGAAATTATGAGATAAGAAGGGAAAATTCTGATATAAAAAGTCAAAATGATTAAATACAGTCATAATTTCGACTTTTAATCTCATAATTATGACATATCCTGGGGATATTTTTGTTTCACTGGTGGAAATGGGCCTGATAAAATGTAAACAGTCTAATTTGATCAATTATTACATTAATTGACAAATATTTTGATAATAGATCAATGGTTTGTGGTTTTGAATGTCCAAATTATCTGATTTCAGCATCCCAAATGTTAATATTTTCTGGTTTCTTCTCCGTGACAGTAAACTGAATATCATTGGGTTGTGGTCAAAACAAGACATTTTAGGATTTTTGGGCAACACTGATCGACATTACTATTACATTACTCACCATTTTCTGTTATTTAATGGACCAAACAACCAATCGATTAATCGAAAAAATAATCAACAGATAAATCGATAATTTGTAAAACTGATAGTTGCAGGTGTAGAACAAATAAACGGAAATAGTCGATCTTCTGGCTGATGATCTTAACTGATGTAGGTCATACAGAGGTATCAGTATTAAACTGGGACTGCTTCATGACCAGTTAAAAACTAATTGTAGTAGCTTTAAGACATGTTAATTCACAGGAATATAGTGGAATCTACAAATCTTTTCTCATTAACTTCATGTAAATATGCTAACCGAGCTAATAGAGCTAATTACCTCAGTATGACTCCGGTTCTGTGTTCCCTTTCACTCACCGTGACCGGCTGTGTTCACTGGGAGGCTGCCGAGCCCCGTTCTGTTGCCCGCTTAATGGCAGCAAATCGTTATTGTTAGCTAGTTTAGCAACACTTAAGCTAAAGCTATCTGTCTAGCATGAAACTGTAATTAAATAGTTGAAGCTGACTAGCCCGAGGACATCAGAGGGGAAACTAGAACATACTTTCTAATAAAATATGATCCAGTTAAAAATTAGTGAATTAATTTAAATTATAGTCTTACTTATGTGCGATGAGGCCCGCTTCCCTGAAACGCTCCTCTGCGATTGCTTCGGTGAACTGATGCGTTTGAGTCATCAACCATTTTGAATTATTTTCCAGAAAGAGATCGACTCTGAAATGGCATTAAAAATACCAGAGAATATCTAATAAATTACGTTTCTTTGTCATTGTTGGGCCAGATATTGGTGTATAGGTGACATATAAATCAATACATGAAATAAAAAAAACCTTCAACGTCGATTTTGACTTCATGGCAACTTTCAGTTAAGTCAGTTAGCTAACCGCTAAGTGCTGTTAGCTCGGTTAATTACAGGGTTCTGGGAGCCAAACTCAGCAGGATCATTCATCTCTGTACAACCTTGTTCCCTTTCGGTCTCAGAGGCTGTTTGTCCCGGTGACTGGACATGTTCACTGGGAGGCTGCTGAGCCTGGTTCAGTTGCCCACTAAGAGCAGCTAACAGCTAACAGTCATGGTTAGCTTCTTTAGCAACCAGTAAGCTGCTAAAGCTAGCGTTACCCGTCATCAGGAAATACAATCAGGAAATGCCATAATCAAATCAAGTTGTGCAGCTCCAGGGTATCAAAAAGAAAACCAGAAAATATTTCCTTCATAAAATAATATCCAGTTTCCCCCAAATGACTGAATTAAGTTATAAAGTTGTGCTTTGTGCAGCAACACCCCCAGAAACAGCCTGCTCCAGTTGTGTCATGAGCAAGAAAGGATTCATTGGATGCAAACTTAGTAACAACCCAAGTACATGAGTCAACATCAGCAGTTTCAAATCATTTTCCAGAAATAGACTAACTCTGAAATACCATTAAAAAATACCTGAGAGTAGCTGCAAAATGACTTTTCTGTCATTGTTAAGCCAGAAACTGGCCTATAGGTGACACATAGATCAATATGAATGTGATCAATACTTAAGACATCAATTTTGGCTTCTTTAGGTGGTCCAATGTCTAAGATTTAGGGGGATTTACTAGCAAAAAGTAATCTAATATTCACAAGTATGTTTTCATTAATGATATCTCCTGAGAATCAAAATTGCATACACATTCAAAAAACATTTATTAAAAATGTAATGTTTCCATTGGTAATACAGACAGATTAACCGTTTTAAGATCAAAGTAAGTTACAACAAGCTAATTAGTCTGTCTATAAAACACCAATGATGCAGCAAGTTTACAGATTTACAGCGGGTCAAGAAAAAGATCAAATGTCAGTTTTGTGTACTGGTCTTTTTGAGCAAAACTACATGTATACATAAGACACAGTATGTAAATGTATGGCAAGGACAAAACACTATAAGACACTGATGTAGAAGCAGCATCAGCATTCAGGTGCCTACATCATGTCTCAGCCTTGGAGGTAATGGGTTCGGATGAAGCCTTAATGGAGTAGGTGGTGATGGTTAATGGAGAGAGAGAGAGAGAAACAACAAACATAGTGGTAGGTTCATGATTACCTCAGTATAAAAGGCACTACGCACTTCTTATCAGGACAGGAAACAAGCTTTTTTTTCTCCATTCACTAGCCAACATGGCTGATGGATTTCAAATCAGACTACATCGGTTCCACCACTCCCCCTCCCAAACAAGCCCCACTTCATGGCTGGTCACCTGCCAAACGGGTTGATTGAGTTGAAACACTTAGCACACACAGAGTAGAAGCAATTTTGCTGCATTAATTTCTGCTCTGCCTGTTTGCGTTGTACAAAGAGACAAGTAGAGCGCAGGGGATGATGAGAGGGGGAGAGCGACAAGGACGGTTAATGCATAATTATTTCTAAGGATGGCTTCAATATCCGATACAGCAACCTTGAGTATCTGGCAATGCTGTTACCAATAAGATACCATCTTTTTCCCCTCTCTTAAACAACTACACTGTTAATAACACATTTGTATGGATGCACTTAGCTTAATCTAGCCATCTAAAAAACATCATGCTCAGACTGTGAGGCTGATATTCTACACCCACGAAAGAAGAAATACATGACTGAGTTAATACTGCTGCTTCTTTTTGTTTAGCAGCGGCATTTTAAACTGGTTAGCGCCATCCAAACATTTAAAATATGGCTGCACAATTAATCAAAATATTATCTAAACTGCAAATCACAGAAGCTGCAATTTTTTATAACAGAAAAAATGTGAAAAAGTAGTACTGAAGTGCTGCAGAGAGGCTTCAGCCTACAAATCTTTTTCTCCAGACTTAAAGAAAAACGTTTGTTTGGTCAAGACCACAACAAATGTAACATTATTTTTTTTCAGTGAAAATTAAAATTGCGATGCAAAAATGGTCCTTCCCTCTAATCATGAATCATAATGCAATCGCAATATCTGCCCTTATGCAGCAATAATTCAAAATGACATTTACATAAATAAAGTCTTTTGCTTTTTTCTGTCTTGAGCTTAAAATAACTCCACACAGCTGACATAATGATGGTGCTGCTGACAGGCCTCACTCACGTTGTAGCTACTGTTCACTAGGGCTTTAATATGAATATTCAATGATTTGTCCTTTTTTTTCCATTTCAGTGCACCACACTAAATTCCAATACCAGGCAATAAGAGTATATTTTACCAGTCACACCTGTGCTTTAATGCTTTTCTCCCTCATCTGTGATGTGTAAACATCAGATTCTCACAGTCAGACAAAAATAAAAGCGTGCACCCTCCTATAGTTCAGTTGTAAAATCCCAGCGCACAGCAGAGCTTCTGCAGTTGCTGTCCGGTGTCACCTTCCCTGCACGCTCTGCGCCGCTTCGTGCTGTGAATTAAGGATATATTTCGACCAAAAATGAGTTGGTGATTGTTGGAGCAGTGGAAAGACGAACCGAGACATTCTTGGTGAGTTTTGTTTTGAATGAAGCGGGCGATGATGTTAAATAAGAGCCCGACCAACACATCGGTCGCTTTTGGCTTTTGTGACTATAAAAACTATATTTTTTCACACGTAGAAGGCAAAAGATCGTAAGAAACTGAACTCTCTTGCAAAATGGGACAAAACTGGACTTTTAAAACACAGTATGATTACACTTCATCCGTGATTTGTTCACCATCATCCAAGCAAACAATCAACTTTAGCTGCATATGGTAAATACATTCTTCAGGTCCGTCATACGAAAGAACAGCTGATTCACTAGTGTTTCTACCGGTCTCCGATTTGAAAGGGAATCTTTAAGTGTGGGTTTTGACAGCATATGCAGGTGTCACTACTTCTTCCTTCCCCTTCCTCTACCTCCTGCAGGCTGTGATGTGCTCGCAGGGGCAGAGAGCGAGTGGGTCTGGAAGTCGAGTTTTTGCTGCAGGATCCCCGTGAGAATAAACTCCGCAGTGACGACTGGGAGAGATGCAGAGAGAGCCGGGGCACAGAGCGACCAGTCCTCCTCGCAGGAAATCACCACAGTCTGAGGCTGAGAGGGAGGAAGGGAGGTAAATAAGGACGTAATTACACATATATCCAATGATTCGACGTGAAGACCAGAAAATAATGTTAATTTACTGTATGTGACCCCTGACTGAGAGAGGCTTTAAGTTTGACTGGTACCTTGTGAGAAGAGGGCATCTTAGAAAGAAAGATGGCTCCACTGCAGGTGATTATGTCTTTCATCTGATCTGGCTCTGGCTTCACTGACTTTGTAACATGGATCTCATATCCCTAAGAGAAAGAAGACAAGAGATGCGGTACACAACACGTAAACAAATATGATTTCTCTCTATTTTTACTTAATCTCTGCAAGAACGTCCCCGAAAATCAATACAGGGCTCTTATGAATGTAATTTGGTACTACACTTGTATACCATTCCCCAATTTTAGCCTGTGTCAGCACAAA